>JAJGOT010000046.1:620000-785000 GCA_022457155.1 Cladopsammia gracilis | reverse complement strand
TTTGGAGATCTTAGTAGTGGTGCATGAACTTGAACCTGCAATAAAACGTGCTTTAGCCGTGGTTACACTAACCCTTTTACCCATGGGTAAATAGCATTTGCCCACGGGTAAGGACGTTTTTGTGTGTAACCGCTATTCCCAGACCGAAACTGCCTTAGGGTTATTTCCATGGATACATCAAAGAGAACAAAAGAACTTCCCATGACAGTTCCTGAACTGAAAATTACGGTTTATCTGTTCCCTGAGGTGGCTTGGCCAATCATAATGCAGAACGTAACTAATACAGGAAATCGCCTCCTGCGCTCTGAGTTTACCTCTGATACGCTTGGCTAATTGCACGCTTTCTTGTAACACAAGTTGACATGGCAGGGAAACTCTAAAGTTCTCTTTCCCTCAGTGATCGAGTGCAATGTTATTTAGAAGTTGAATTGCTGAAACCAATTCTGTGATCGTGGAAATACCCAAGCCCTTCTTGGTCGGCGAGCAAGTTCTTGACGAGCTCGTAAATGTAAATAAAACGCCGACAAACCTTGAAGATAGTGTAGCTTAAAGCGCCTTCTTCGGTGACTTCTCGCAAAAAACTGCCGGATTGTTATATTTATGGAGGACTGTCGAATAATGAGCAGGAGAATCACTGAAATTAAGCTTACAAGATCTCGATTCGTGTCATCCATGTCGATCTGTACGTTTCCCGCCAAACTGCAGTGTCATGGAACTTGTATCTTATTATATTTTACCGTGGGGAGTCTTTTACTGTGTAACCGCATCCCCAAGGGTAAGATGAAACCTGAGGTAAACCGAACCCAAGCCATTAACCCTCGGGAAGGCCCCAAACCCAAGGTGTGTGTAACCACAACTTTTGTACGGTGTCTTGTGAAGTTTTGGTATCCAATATATTTTTGGCAAATTTTCCTCCTTCTGTTGCAAGGTGATGTGGAATACATTTTCTAAGGTAGTATGTGGGTCCGTATAATCTCATCGACTGTAACATCTTGTTTTTCATTGTAGAATTAATAGTACTACCGGAATTAATGTCAAGTTCTTCCATCAGGGTATGTATGTAGTAATACTTGCAAATAAAAATGATGTTATTGTATAATTATTGTACAATGTACTAGTCAAAGGTACTTGCCTTGTATAGCCGCTTAACAACTTGGTTGTTTCCCAGCATGTCAATGAAATATGTAACTTCAATTCTGTGGTTAGAAATTCAATTTTTCGGGCCATGACCTATAACGAAATGAATCAGTTTTTGTCAGTGGATTCAGCATTTTGCTTTGAACCAAGTTTGTTTAACAGTTCAGTGGCCATGCTTTGTCCTGACTGTTTGAGAGCTGCAAGAACAATGCCATGCTTCAGAATGAAATTGGGGATTTTACTTGAAGTTTAGGAGACTCATCTAGACCAAGTTCCTCCAGAAGAAGACCACAATGTTCGTATCCCTGCCACACTGTATCGGGAGAAGCTATCCCAATAAAATCATCCAGATAACTGAGTGTCTGATGCCCTTCAGCCTCACAAATATAACAAACTGCCGTAGTAATACGTTGGCAAGCCATCGCGGCCGACCGCAAACCCATTGGCAAAACAACGTCAAAATAGAGATCATGTTTCCAACAGTAACCCAATAAAGGGTAGTCCCGAGGGTCCACGGGAAATTGACGGTAAGCCCGTTTTAGATCACGTTTGTAGATTAAACAGCCAGTGCCTGTAGACCAGATGAGAGACGCAATGTTATCCACAGTGGGATATGTCAATGAAATCTCTTCCCCTAAATAACTGGAAGAGGAAATTCCATCGTTCACTGAAGTGCCGGCAGGCCAACTTAAATTCACGATGATTCGACGCTCAGCTGAATCTTGTTTTGGCACTGAGTTCAACGGAGACGATACAACTGGACACGAGAAAGGGTTTGACGTGTAAGGCCCTATTACAGCGTTCTGCGACCTCTCAGTTAACAAGTAGGCGTCAATTGCATCGGGAAATGACAACGCACCCTGATGATTTCGCAATTGACTGAGTGGAAAACCATATGTGGAATAATCGTAACCAACGGGCCAGCCGTACTCCAGAAATTCGCATATCTGAACGTCGGAATAATTACTCAAATACTGACGCCAGCGAGGTATATTTAACCGAGACGGGACGGGCAAACGACAAGAAGCATAATTAGGGAGACCAGATTCGTGCACGCGTTCGTGCAACGTGACGAAATCCGCCGGAGATCATCGACTGAAACACTTGACGATGAAACTTGACTGAGTGAAGCAAGACTTAAACTATCGCTTGAACTAACTGAGGACTCAACTTGACTTGACTGAACTTTAACTTTAACAATGTCAATAGGCGAAACGTCCTGACTGACCTGACTTGCTGACTTGTCACAATGCGATCTAGAAACTGGAACGCCCGAGACACTAAGACATGAAACAGGAAACAGGAAACACGACACGAGAACAATTTGAACAACACACACAGGTTCGCGTCGAGAGTCTATCCCGAACAGTCAGGCATCCGAAATAATGTTCATAGGAGATGGATTACTTTTTGCCGAACCAACCAACGGGCACTCTGAAGAATTCTCTCGATGCCGTTCCACTTCTTGCTTTGTGAGCCAGCATTTCGCGCAAATATGTTGCACCCACTTACATTCGTTCCTGATGAGGCCATAATGATCCTTGCTGAACGAACACTTGCCATTTTGGAAGGCTTTGCAAAACTGAACCTGCTGTTTCGTGGCCAACGAGCTCGAAGATCGCGGCTGATTTGCTGGTCCGTGTAACAAGCGAGCCTCGAGATGGGAAAAAGAATCACCCCAACGTAGGCGACCGCACTCAATTTCCAACAGAGCCGCCGCATGAAGACTGCGAACTGCCGGCCAGGGAAATTGTGTAGCCAAGTACATAAGTGTTGTAAAATGATCTATACGCGCGGTACGCTCAATGGCGCTCAAACTGGCAAGGCAAAGGATTGAAGCATAGCCGGCGGCAAATTTGGCTACAGTCAAGTTGTCATACGACACTTCTTTACTCACCTAAGAGAGACTTAGTTCACTGTGCGGCCAAATTTGTGGGTGCAATACTCGGCTTGTGATCTTCGCTGTTTTCCCCGACCGCAACTTCTTACCTCGTTTTTGTCACTCATTGCGGCCACTCCGTTTGCCTTCATCATCCGAGTCCTCGGAACCACTTGAAGAATCAGAAAGCCCAAGCTGTCATAACTTGTTTTCGATACGGGTATTTAAATTGGGTAAGGCACGGACGTCCTGAACTGTTAGTTTGGTGGGCGGTAAGGAAATGGGCAGTGGAGAAACGAGCGACTCCAAAAACGAACAAAAACAAACAGCTCTGATAATTAAATCAAAATAACCACGAAAGCAGTTGTTTAATCAATAGCTATTATGAGGCGGTGCGTGCATTTCACGTCTGTTATTGTTATTTGCATGTCCAACGTAAGTAGTTTGATATTTGCATACGCAACGTTTTTGTGCGGAACAACTCTAATAAGTACGGAACTAATAATCACGATGGCTGAATGAATTGGCGCGCGGAATGACAGCCGGTAGGCCCGAGGTCCCGAGTCTCGCTCGGGATCTCTTTTTTTATTCTTTCTTCTTTTATCTTTCTTCTTTCATCTTTCTTCTTTGAACTGAATATTATGAAAGTGATGTAGTGTATTTTTCTTTATTTGTTTGTCAAAAATGCTTACGTTTAATTTAAAAAAGGCATCGAACCGTGTCAGTATGAAAACAAGCTTACCGCAATATTACGTTACGCGTTAGCATTTCTTATTCACGGATTTGCTGTTACGAGCCTTTTATTTTTGTGTTGTCTGTTTACATTGCTGTTGGGCCAAAGCTTTCAACTGCTAATTGGTCAACTTGTAGCAGGTACCTATATCAATTTACTGAAAGGCAATATATTCGTTGCAGATATGGTAAAATTTAGTTTTGTATTTTGTATTAATTAATTACGGTTTTAAGTCTGTCTTCACATCATCCGGTATTCGTTCAACAGAAATACCAGACTCCAACTAATAGGACACTGTACTGGGTAAGGAACTTGAAATTACTTTAGAACTACCATCATTTACGGCAAACTGTTTGCTACAGCAAGATTATAAACAACAATGAAATAGAACATAATTGAGCACGAAATTGCGAAACGCCCAACCATTTTTACTTCACTGTAGTAAAAATGTTTTGGCAAATACTAGCCCCAGTTGCCATTTTATTTTTCTCGGGATTTGATTGTTTTTGTGTTACATTTTTACAAAACGCGACTCATTCCCTTTAAAAAATATGACAAATTTGATCTAGAGGGTTGTAAATAATTCGGTATTCGTTCAACAAAAATTACCACACTCCAATTGATAGGACACTGTACTGGATGAGGAACTTTAAATTACTTTAGAACTATCATCATTTACGGCAAACTGTTTGCTTCAGCAAGATTATAAACAACAATGAAATAGAACATAATTGAGCACGAAATTGCGAAACGCCCAACCATTTTTACTTCACTGCAGTAAAAATGTTTTGGCAAATACTAGCCCCAGTTGCCATTTCTTTTTTGTCGGGATTTGATTGGGTTTTTTTGTTACATTTTTACAAAACGCGACTCATTCCCCGTGAAAAATATGACAAATTTGATCTAGAGGGTTGTGAATAATTATTTTTCAAATTTTTTATTTCTAAATGAGAAGTTCTGCTCGGTATATAGTTTTTGTTTACGCAAAGCCAGCTGGCATTATCTAAGTGATAGCAGAGGCATCGTTTTGTCAGTTTATTTTAATCTTCCATGCAACTCATGACATGTAAAGTACACATGGCAAAAAGCCGTATTAACAGCTCTGTTCAGCAAATTAAAACGACGCACATCTTCCTCTCCTTCACAGGAGAAAAGACATTTACACGAAGACTCACTATTTCATTGATGATTTTGTTTTAGGAATGAAGCGAAATCACCTTTCTACTGATTGCTTGTGGTCTCTTGTTACTCTGTTGTCTTTAATTGTTGCCGATTCGACAATTTACAGAAGTTCAACAGAGCGATCGGCGTACTTTCAAGCATTTGAAGGTAATTATAACGACTACCCGTGATATTACTGTCAGCTAGGTAGTGTAGTTCATTTGGACCCGATTTCCAGTGGGGCCCTATATAACTTGCAAAGGAAGACTTAAGACAACCTCGTTCCCAGGGTCTCTCTTCTTCCCGCCCCCTGGAGCGAGAGAGAGAGAGACCCTGGCTCAGGCTGGTCACGTGTCTCCCAGAATCTGGGAGATTCCAATTAAAGGACACGGGGGAGGGGCGGCAAAGTGTGAAATTTGTCTGCTCTAGCTGGGTATTGCGAAACAAATGCAAAAGCGTTCGGCGGCTCGTGACAAATGTGAAGCGGCGGTCATCCGCAGACTTCGAAAACATATCCACATGGTCCGGTTCTGAAAGTGTAAGTTGCTTTAGGATCAGAGGAATTGTCACGGCGCTTAAAGATTTACCGCATTAAAGCTAATTTTGAACTTGCTGCGGAATGCAATCCAACTTTATTACTTGACGCCGCTAAGCTCGCGCTCTTGATATATTGCATTGTTCCGGACTGGAATTAATTATCGCTACATACTGCTTAACAGGCGATCTTCAAGCTTCATTCGAAAGGCCCATTAAAGTGCTGCCGTCTGTGCTCGGGCGATGGCAAAGCAAGAACTAAGAAGCGGCCGCCACGGAACCAATGTTTGCCACGCTGATCAACAGTCACTTTTATAACAGGAAACGATCGAGAGAAGACAATGATAGCTTTATTCTTCGTGTGTGAGGCATGTTGTTTAGTTCAATGTTCACCAGTTCCAGTCGTTTGAATGTCTATACATTGTTAATTTATATACTTGTGAATTTTTGAGCAGCAATTTTATCCTTGCGCATTGTTTATTCGCTTTTGTTTGAATCGTTTGACTGAACCTTTTCGTTATTTCAATTTTAGGGCTTTGTTCATATTATTTCAGTCGAAAATTATAAGCTGTCAAGATCTTTTGCCCCTATTCATTCAGTTATAAACGGCAGGCATAACATAAACAGCAAAAATGAAGCACTTTTTACGACCAAAGAGATTTCATAACATCCCTATTCGGTTGACGATAAGCCTGGGATGTTTTATCTGTTTCATTCCGGGTCTTGCTATAATCACAGAGAATTGTTTACGTCTTTTATATATATCTTGCAATACAGATTCCTATTTTCAACAAGAGGTTATGAAACATGGAACATATTTATTTCACAGCCACAGCTGAAACGAAACAAGAACAGTCGCGCACAGCACGAGCCTAGCCACTGTACAGAAAACAAGACAACGTTACAAATACTGTCTACCCCTCCTTAGGATTATAATTGTACACCAGACACGTGACCAGCCTGAGCCAGGGTCTCTCTCTCTCTCGCTCCAGGGGGCGGGAAGAAGAGAGACCCTGGGAACGAGGTTGGCTAACGTGCATTGACACTTATAATTCAACACAATGGTACGTTGCCCAAATATGGTCATAAAGCTCTCGATAAACATGACATGTATCCAGCGATGGTGGCGAATTTCCCATTTTGAAGGAAAGTGAAAATGACCCCTGCCTGCAATTTCGTATCTTTGGGAGGAAAAAAAAAGATAAAAGGGGGAAATAAAGGAAAAAGAAAAGAGAAAAATTATTGATCACATGATTGGACAAAAAAGGTGCGAAATCTTCGCGTTGTGTCGCAGCGTTTCTTGGCGAAGCTGAATGAAAACTGTTTGAAGGTGTCCACCAGCGCTCGACACGCAGTGTATGAAGGAGCACAATTTTCGAGAAATGCCAAATAGTAATCACCTCTGGAATGTGATACAGTCTTGATACTTCCTCAGAAAAGTTTCTGATCTTTGTTTTAAGCGGATTGAAGCAAAACGATCTCGGCACTACAACTTAGTGTTGGAGCTAATACTAGCAGGTTTCTTAATAACAGCTATCGAATCTGCGATTTTACTGTTTTAATTCATGAAGTCACTACTCTGTGCCATTCTTTACGTAGAAGAAAGTCTTGTACGCTAAATTAATTTTAGGGTGCCAAAATTTTCATTCGCCGCTTGTTGTGTAAGAAATGGCGCGAGGTAAAATATTGTAATAAACCCTTCTACTAAATAAAGGTTGTATATCAATTTTTTTTTGATTTGTTATCAATGTGTTGAATTATAAAAAAGTTACTGTGCTTTAGCTTGCGCAATAGTGTGGACGGGGCCAATAACTGTTAAATGTACAGTGTAAGTACGGATATGAACTGTTAAATGTGCAGTATAAGTACGGATATGAACTGTTAAATGTACAGTGTAAGTACGGATATGAACTGTTAAATGTACATTGTAAGTACGCATATGAACTGTTAAATGTACAGTGTAAGTACGGATATGAACTGTTAAATGTACATTGTAAGTACGCATATGAACTGTTAAATGTACAGTGTAAGTACGGATATGAACTGTTAAATGTACAGTGTAAGTACGGATATGAACTGTTAAATGTACAGTATAAGTACGGATATGAACTGTTTAATGTACAGTATAAGTACGGATATGAACTGTTAAATGTGCAGTATAAGTACGGATATGAACTGTTAAATGTACAGTGTAAGTACGGATATGAACTGTTAAATGTACAGTGTAAGTACGGATATGAACTGTTAAATGTACAGTGTAAGTACGCATATGAACTGTTAAATGTACAGTGTAAGTACGGATATGAACTGTTAAATGTGCAGTATAAGTACGGATATGAACTGTTAAATGTGCAGTGTAAGTACGGATATGAACTGTTAAATGTGCAGTGTAAGTACGGATATGAACTGTTAAATGTGCAGTGTAAGTACGGATATGAACTGTTAAATGTACAGTGTAAGTACGGATATGAACTGTTAAATGTACAGTGTAAGTACGGATATGAACTGTTAAATGTACAGTGTAAGTACGCATATGAACTGTTAAATGTACAGTGTAAGTATGGATAATATATATAGATAGCCAAAGCCTAACAGCGTCGCACTTTGAACAAGCTTAACTAAGGTGAAACTTAACTAAGGTGAAAGGTTGGAAGCGCAAGAATTAAGATTGACGAACGGGCTATTTTCAATTTTAGCAATTCTCCAAAACAGTATTACGCGACTGTCTGCACAGTACATTTTTATAGACCGTACAAAAGTTCACAAAAACAACTTTTCTCTGTCTAGAATAACTAGTACCACTAGTTTCCGAATAAAATACAGTTTTTGTTTGTCAAAAATTGCCCGAGAAACTGATTTGAAAATCAAAAATTGCAAAAATACACAAACATATTTGCATAAGGCGATGCGAGTGAAGATAGAACTGTACTATAAAATCAAAGTCTTGTTTTGTTTATATAAAATCGCTTTTCAAACTATCTAATGAATGAAGAAACAAATAAAAATGGACAACACAATCTTCTTTCGAAAAAATTTATTCAAATCTCCATTAGTTTACGTTTAAAAGCAAAACGCGTACCATTTAATTATAGCTCATCGAGTTCAAGCATTCTTCGATGATATTCAAGAGATCAATACAACTGAATTTAAGCATGTTTTAAAATCAATTCTCCAAAACTAACAATAACACCAATAAAAAGTCACTCACAGATTGATATCAACATAAATTCTCATCGAAAACTGTAATCTGTTTTAACTTTAAGTCCCTCGCTTGCTTGGAAATTCAAATCTCCGCTTCTGGTTCTGAAATCCGTAGAAAACAAACATCTCCTGCATTTGATAAAAACATAATACATGAAGTTCCTCGAAGCAAGATTTTATCCCTGTAAGCTCGTCTTTTTCCACTAAAGCGGCTTCTGAGTATCCCTTAATTAGTATCCTTGTCTTGAGTAGCAAACCACGAAATATTCAGGGAAATAACGCCTTTAATTTCAACGGTTTTCTCCGCTTAGTAAATTCACAGTAAAACATCAAAGTGTTTTTCTTGCTGACGTGACATTCGGCCGTGTAACCGCGCGAAAAACAAAGCCTCGCTTTGGTTTCAACATGACGTCGTACGTGCATGTTTTGCGACGTCATACGCGCCCGCGAGCTAGTCCTGCGCGAAGGCGGAGCTACAGTAGTCCGGTCGTGCGCGACGGCGGCGGACGGAGGGCGGGCACAGGCGCGCCCGCGAAACATTCCGCTAGCCATGACCATGAAAAATGACGGGCACAGGTTCTGGTTCTGTGAGTATGGGGCTGCGCAGCCAGGCCTTCGGCCTGGCAAGTGCTCCGCTATGAACTGTTAAATGTACAGTGTAAGTACGGATATGAACTGTAATAAACAATTACAAATTTTTCTTCAGGTTATTTAGATGGTTTTCACGTTACGTCACGGCGGCCATATTGGTGAACGTCTTTTGTTATGTGCACCAACATGGCCGCCATGGCGTTTGTCATTTGAGTCCCACAGGACTGAAAGTCACGTGAGTGAAAACCATCTATATTTAAAATTCAAGAAAAATCCAAAATATCATTTTGTAAAATATTGACTGAAAAGAAATTGCACTGTGCTGAAGTGCTGCCGAAGAGGTTTTATTTGAATGGTCTCACCACAGGACTTTGTCGACAGACTCAGAAGTTAGAACTACACTTAACATATGCCCTCAAGTAATTCTTTGTATTTCTATTTTTACTTTTTATGTGTTCTGACCCTTAAAAGAACTCTTATTTCTCTCTGCCATGGATTCACCATAATTCCTTTCTGTTACAGGTCATGTGCTGCAACATCACGTTTATGCCTCATATCAAGTGACAACCGCCCTGGAATGCGCTTCCAATTGTTTAAGAAATAGTGCATGTTTATCATACAACTATAGACCAATCAGCAGCAAGCACAACGAGTGTCAGCTGAATGACGCAAACAAAGTCACGTGTCCTGAGTGTTACTTCATTCAGCCTGATTTCATTTATTACGACGATGCTCAGGTATAATCTATAGCATGTACATCTACATGATTTACTTGCAAAATCTTAATGGACATACATACTGTGCGTATGCACAGCTACGATTAACCCATTCCATAAGAAGGTATTCAATTAATACGTCACCATGTTAATCGGTTGATAGAAATGTGAATCGGTAGATTAGAACCAGCCAAGCACCCAATCGATCAGTCAGATATACAGGCACTTTTCAAAACACGTGTCAGTCACAACACTAAGTTAGCCAGTGAGTGAGTCAGAAGTCAGACAGTCAGTCAGTCAGTGAGTTAATGAGTCAGTAACTCAGTGTGTCAATCAGTCATTCATTCAGTCAGTCAGTCACTAAATGAGTCAGTCAGCCAATGAGTCAGTCAATGGGGAATCAGCAGTCAGTCAATGTGTCAGTCAGTCAGTCAGTCAATAGTATGTCAGTGAAATATTCAGTCAGTTGATCTGTCAGTCATTTGCTTAGATAGTGCGTTGATCACTTAAAGTCATTTCTGATTTCCGTTTCTGTTTGTGTATGCATGTAGCTTATTTTCGGTTCTTCCCTTTGATTTCAGATAAACAACAGCAATGGAAGAGACGGTAACGTATTCGTGTTAAATTGACCTCTTGTCAGATATCTTTGTAATATTTCTGATAGTTCTAATTTTTTTATTGGCAGCCTGCTGGAAATTAAATAATTTACGGATCTACAAAATAATTATACAATTTAAAACAGAAACTAATTCATTCTGAATTGGTGTTAAAGCAGGCACGTTGTGTAATTGTCAGTAGGGAGCTTAAGCAACCACGACGCCGACGGCTGCGAGAACGGTACAAAACAATATGTTTAATGAGCGAAAACAATGCCTCTACATGTGCGTTTCACATTTTGGTACATTTCTTTGCCGTTCCCCGCAAAACAACAATGTCAAATGATCAAATTATAGGTTTTGCGGAGAACGTGGACACACGACGGTTAATTTTCCTTTCTCCATTTGAACTGGAAAGCCATCCCTTCGAATTCAGCTCCTGGACAATCCAGTCACATTTGACAAACTAAACAAATTGAAGCAACTGCAAAGTAGTTTAAAATAGCGCGAATCCTTTTATCAAGTGACGTTTTCCTTGGCGTTGCCGTCGTCGTTGCTTAAGCTCCCTATTATACAGTCAATTACTGCATTTCTACAGGCATTTTAATTGGTCGTTACCTATAGATGGTTTTCACCCACGTGACCTTCAGTCCTGTGGGACTCAAATAACAAAGGCCGTGGCGGCCATGTTGGTGCACACGACAAAAGAAGTTCATTTAAATTCTTTTGTAGGTGTGCATCAACATGGCCGCCGTGACTTAACGTGAAAACCACCTATTGGATGACAGATGCATAAATGACTTCACTCAGACGAAATTGTTATAAATTGTTGTATAAAACGAATAGATTTCATTTTGCCTTGCGTCTGTTTAATAATAGCAAACAGAAGACATCAAAATGTAGTAAGACCATCAGTTTGCCACGTTTTTGTTATTACTACACTTTTCCGTCATCTGTGATTGATGTACAGTTGTATATTACTGAACAGACGCACGGTGTATGCTTTAGTCATTGGCCGATCACTTAGCGCGGCAAAAGTAGGCTGCTTTAATATCGAGAACTTTTTGTTTAACGTTAACGTTGTATCTGATTTGCATTTAGTTTGTATTCGATTGTAATTTCGAGGTTTTGTTCTCTTTCTTTTTTTTTAAGGTGAACCGCCAAATTTTGATCTCTATTTTCCGAACAAAAATCTTACCAGTTTCGTCAACCAAACCTGGTCTCTAAACCTGAATATGTTTACTATTTGCTTTTGGATGCAAACTGCTGACACTGAAAACGGCGTACCGTTCAGTTACGCCACTTCTAACGCCTTGAATGAAGTCACGATTTTCAAGTGGGAGCTGGCAATCGGTGACGTCGAAAGGTGTGTATAATTTGCTTAAATAAACTGAATACAAACAAAGGAACACAGCAATTTCTGTTGGAATCGAGCAAAGTGTAAAAGAATAACTTGCGAGTCCAATCCAAATCTTTCATAGATGTAGTTCTTAAGGGGAGTGAAATATATTGTCGTTATAAGGATACCTACGAGCGTCTGGAGAATATCAATACTTTTAGGAATTAAAGAACCTATTTCTTCAAAATTGAAACGATAAAGTACGGTTACCATATATATGTTTTTATTTAGATTATAGGAAAGTACATGTAAAAACATATTTACTGGTTGCAAGGCCTTTTTAATCCATTGAGCCTTTTAACACTACAAAGATTTTCCTCTTTTGGGAAAAACTATACTAAATATTTGACAAAGCAATTTTGGTCTTACACAAAATGCTGTAAGACACCTGGAGAGGAAAATATCAAGTAATTCCGCGAAGAGAGAACAAACCATAATGAGATCTTTAAGCGATTTCCTAGATGCAAGGGAAGAAGTGGAAAAATTGGCCAATTTCTTTGGGGCAGTGCGCAGCTCTTACAAGGTCTTCTCCGATTTGCTGAGAAAACAATAGAACAAACAACACAACAATGGCTAACAATGGACCCTAGCCCTGAAAACAATAGAGCTGCATGATACCCAGGTCCAATGAAATTAGAGGTTGTTAAGAGCTGCGTGATATCTGAATTTTTTTGAAGTCGAATCCATTTCCATCCGCGACATTCGCAGCCAAAGACAAGCTCTGATAGTTTCATTGTACTATTATATAGTAAAGTTGACAAAATTGGAGCACAATTTTCAGATTTCCGTTAATATTAATATGATTTTTGGCTTTTCAAAGTGATACTAAAAATAGGTCCATTACCCCTTTAAAGTGCCACTTCGATCAAATTTTTCGAATTTGTTGTCTACACTTTTTTTGAAAGTAAACAAGGTATAAACTTCTTTTTATTATTATTATTATTATTATTGCTTATAATAGTAATTAAAGGAAGGGTGAAAACGTCAAGCAAAACTGCATTTGAATGAAAAGCTCGATCTCTTTATTGCCGAGGAGTTAGTCAGAGCTATTTGCAGGGAGTTATAATTCAAGTCTGAGGGAACTTTCTGTGGTGATTTGATGATAATTTGTGAGACCTATGGAATGTTTGACCGCTTGTATTTCAAACATGAAAAAACACATTTTAAAAATGTTTTAGCGATTTATTCCAAATCGAACAGTTTAATTTATTTGAAATTTTCCCATTTAGTGTGCTACGTTGTGTAGATTATAGCGCACTTATTCGCTTGTCGCGGGTAGCCACAAAATTGAAAGATATTTGGAAAAACTGTTTTTCGCCATATTTGTTTACCGTTGCTATGGAAACGTTGATTAGCATAAAAAGAGCATCGTCCAAAACTTTCATCCAAGCCGAAGACCTGGTATCAAATTCAGATTCATTGAGCTTAAGTAAGATTATGTATAAGCGCATTCAAAAAGGGAAGTGTGACCCAAAAAAAAACTACTTGGAGCCACCTTAATTTTGATTTTTCATTGTTTGATATTCATTATCATATATTAGCATAGAAAAGAACAATGGAAAATCGAAATTAACCTGAAATCAAATTGACCCGCAACAGCTACAAACAGCAATTTGGTACCAATAGTACCAACCACGATTAACCTTTTCACTCCCAGAGTTAATTATGGAGACATGTAGTGTAGTTCTTACTTTTGAGTCTGTCAATAAAATCCTATGGTGTGACCATTCAAATGAAACCTCTTCAGCAGTACGTTTGCATGGTACCATTTGTTTTTCAATATGTTATAAAATGAAATTTGGGATTTTTCTTGAATTTTGATTTTTAACACTCCTGGGAGTTAAATGGTTAATACGACAACGGCAATATGCCTCAATCTAAAATATTGTTTGTCTGAGGCAAAGATGCGGAAATCATAGACGTCTTTCAGAACAAAACGACTAAATTACTTCATAAGAGACTTCATAAAAATGTCATTGAAACGATATTTTATTCCGATCGAAGGAAACAATCCGTATCATGGTTGTATAGGACCATAAATCCACAGCAAAATAAAGGTAGACGTCCTACATGTCTGTGATATAACTGATATAACCGAGCATAAAGAAAAACGCTTATGTTCCACACGATCTTATTCCTTTGATCGGTCTTGATTTGATCGGTCTTTTTGATTGGTGTGAAATGCAAATTAGTTTGATGCTGTTAGTGCCAAGGCCTATAAATCGGAAATTTCCAGTAGGCATAATGCATTGACCATAAGGAACAATTAAATATGATATATGACAAAGGCACACAGGTTCAAATGGCAATGACCAAAATGTTCCTTGCGTCCTTGAGTAATTGGCGAGACGCCTTTTTATCGATGCTTTTTCTTGATGAACCAAAATCTATAAACTCTTTCAATACAAAAAGATCGAAATATTTTTACATCAAGATTATGCCAAAAAAAGGATAGGTAATCGTGCTTGTTTAGGAGATAAAATACTCGTTTAGTGCATTAGCTTCAACGGAAACCCCTTTATCCGGAATGTGCACTAATAACTCAAGAAATTATGAGCAGTTGTGGTGCGCAATGCAATCGTTAGTTATTAACTTTTAAAAATATTCATGTAAATGATTGCTCAGAAAATCTCACTTGTTTACCGGGCTTCAGTCGTGAGATTTCGAGTTGTGCACTCTGTCTTCGCACACTGACTCATTTTTTTAATTTTATTGATTAAAGCAAAACTAATCTCGGGACCTATTACGACGGATCAAGACATCATGTCTGTGTAACATGGGAGAATACCACTGGAAACTGGAATGTGACCGTGGACGGTACAGTCATAAACAATGGAAGCGGATTTCAGTCGAATCATACAATTCCTGGTGGAGGGTACCTGGTAATTGGCCAAGACCAAGACATCACTCCTGGAGACCCCAGTGGCTTCGCCTGGTATCAAAGCTTCATGGGAAGTATCAGTGGAATGAATGTATGGAGCACAGTGTTGCCTTATAATGAAATACTGCGCATGTGCAAGACTTGTAACATGGGAAGTGGAGATGTTCTAAAATGGTCTGATTTTATGATCTCGAGGCATGGCGACGTTGTCGTCAAACGTCCTTCTACTTGTAGAGTTTGGTAGGCTATGTCATTAGAATTTGGCTTTTTGGTCAATCTGATGAGCTGTGCCTTGGGGAAGAACTTTGAAAAATGTATCCAGGGTTCTATCTAGGATTCATCGTTTTGGGGAGAAGTCCCGAGTGGCCGAAGGCCACGAGCTTCATATTGGGGTCCGGGGGCATGCCCCCCCCCGGAAATTTTTTGAAATGAATATGCGCTGAGATGCGATCTGGTGACTCCCGGACATCACATGACAACTGGCCAGCAGTTTGTAATACTCCATGTTCCTTGTCATATAGTGTCCTTAGACAGGGAATATTTACTTCATGTGCACTGACCTCTGGATGATTTTTCCGATATAGTTACTTATGTACTGTAATGATAACAATATTTGTTTTGGGGGGAAGCTGGGCGTTTTTTTTTTTTTGGGGGGGGGAAGCTTCTACCCCTCAAATACCCTAGATAGAACCCTGGTATCCCCTATTTTTTAACCAACTTACAGTTAATTTCAACCCTGGCCATCCGCAGGCAATTGCAAAGCTCAAATATAGTAAATGCTAACAAAACCAGACCATTATTTGGGGGTTTCTGTTCATGCAAATAGGGTTCTATGAATGCTACAACTATATCAAACACTTATTGTTGAAGCAATTTTTTCGGTCCTTCTCTCCAATGTTGATAGTAATGACCTGCAATGTTAAAAGCAATACGGAGAAAACAAAAATGTTTTTCACTGATGCGTGACACTCTGGTTATATCCTAAAGTAAAAAGGTGTAAATCCTTTCAAAAAAGTGTCAATGTCATTTATAAAATGTTAAAATGTTAAAATGTTATAAAATGTTAAAATGTTATAAAATGTTAAAAGCAGTTTGACTCAAAATCGAAGAGGAGGGAGAGCCATGCACATTGGATGACGAATTCTCACCTTGAGTCAAGTGTATCAAGTAATTGTGTCCGATATTGTAGATTTCCTGGCAGTCTCTTTTAATCAGTTACATTAATGCGCCTGAGCAGAAAGCAGCTGAGTGGTTAATCGTGCATTGCGTATCCGTAACAAAATTCCTGATATTCGATTGATAGTTAGGACGCCTATATGTATTTTGCATGAGATTAAAGGCGATCGTATTACAATATTTTTGTTTGGTAGTTCGCTACAAATTAATCGTCATCAAGATGCCCACGCGTTAATTTGAAGCGCTTTTATTGAACTATTCTTTGCTACGTGTCCTTTTTTTTTCAGTAAAAATATGTTACATATCTGTGTCTCGAATTGTATTACGTTTAAACAAACTCTATCGGTGATTGCGCTTTATGCCGTAGAAATGTCTATAATTGGATTGGACCATTTGACTTACTTAGTTTATGTGGTCGATGCGTGATGATCTATCACGCCGGTGTTACTTCCTTTTTTAATGTAAGGATTACATAACTTTTACATACGGCTTTTGTAGAGTCATATTGTTAACTAAACATTTTACAGCAGTGTCGGTTCAGTGCTTCCTAAAGTTGAAGCGATTGATAGCTTTATGATATAACTATATCGATTTTTAGGTCGAAATACTGTAGAGAAGGCGAGCTTATTTTAGTCGTTTTTCTTAATCCTAAGCCGTTTATGAAACCAGATTTCCATATGATGTATACAACATGTATATATACATACATACATATATACATACTGCAGACAGTACCGTTTCGGCCTTCTGGGCCTCATCAGTGCAGTGCTGAAGCTAGGATGGAGGTAAAACTAGATAGCCACCCCAAATGATCCCATCCCACACTTGTGGCATCATCTAAGCCATGCCAGAGAGCTCAAACTACAAAACTAGTGAGCATGCGCAATATAGAAATACAAATATATATATATATATATATATATATATATATTAGACACTTTAAACCTGTAATTAACTGATACTGGCTGCGGCCGCACTTGGTGAGTTAACTGGGTTATTTTTTAGTAACCCGGTTTAAATAACCCGGTTAAAGTAACTCGGTGAAAAGGTGTTTGTAATGAAATAACCGAGTTTATTTTTCAGAAGGTTGAACTTTGAACGTGAGACATCTTGTTGTTATTTGCTAGCAAGTGCTCCCGGGGGGGGGGGGGGGGGTACTGAACAAAGTTTTGTACGGGGATGCTCCGCCCCGAGGTCCAAACCCTTACCCTTTCATATACCGATTTTTGACAGAAAAGGTACCCCTTTCATATACCTTTCATTAAAAATGGTACCCCTTTCATATACCTTTCAATGAAAATGGTACCCCTTTCAGAGCCTTTACGTGCGTCAGTTTGACATATTTTGAAAGGCCATTTTTATAATACTTAAATGGCAGTTTTGCCTACCTTTTTTATGCTTCAACGGCGTGGTTTCACTTCCCTTTCCTATTCTTCGTGAAATCGCTACCCTTTCATATACTTCAACTCGTGAAATCCCGACCCTTTCATATAGGTGGTTTTCACGTTACGTCATCGCCGCCATGCTGGTGGACATAAACAATAGTTCTCTCATTAGCTCCTTTTGTTCGTCCACCAGCATTTGTTCGTTTCACTATTGTTATCTATGTCTCTAGAGATTGATTGAAAACCACCTATACCTCCAGCCTCAAAAAGGTACCCCTTTCGGGCGGAGCATCCCCGTATAGCCCATTATAGGGAGTACCCCCCCCCCCGGGCAAGTGCTGCACAAAACAATACGATTAATGAGCGAAAACAATGCCCCTGCACGTGCATTTTACATATTGTTATTCCCTGCAAAACAACGTCGTCAAATGATCAAATTATAGGTTTTGTGGAGAACATAAACACGCGACGGTTTTCCTTTCTCTATTTGAAATTGAACCGAAAATTGAAAGTCGTCCCTACGAAGGTCTACGAATTCAACAGGAAGCCAAAAATTACCGCGTAAGCGAAGACGATTGACAGATCGGGAAAGTTAACCTGCACTAAACTACCAAGCGAGGTGGTTTAAATAAACTAAACACGGTTAAAAAAAAATATATTGTTCTTTAATTTCCATGGGAACCGCTAACACAGTTAAAATTCGGTGAACGTCAAAAATACGCGGCCGCATCAGGAATTTTGTTAAACCAGTTAATTTTAATTAATTAATTGCAAATAACCGGGTTAACTACTCTAGTGCGGCCGCAGCCACTGTATTGTTGGCTTTTAATGCAAATAATACAAACATGTGAATTTATATGAGTTATCTGCCAGTTTTATTGGCGAATTTTATGTCGTAGAAATCTAGTAAAATCGGGTGTATTGAAAATTGTGAAATGTCGACGGCAGACATGACGCGATAGCTACGTACCTAAACACATCACATAATGATGAACTTTTTTAGAAGTTGCACCATGCACTTTGTACTTAGCACTATTTATTGCCGGATTTTATCTGGTGCGATGGTGACCCCTGTATCAAGTATAGATGTAGACCATGCACTTTGCACTTAGCACTATTTATTGCCGGATTTTATATGGTGCGATGGTGACCCCTTTATCAAGTGTAGATGTAGACCATGCACTTTGCACTTAGCACTATTTATTGCCGGATTTTATATGGTGCGATGGTGACCCCTTTATCAAGTGTAGATGTAGACCATGCACTTTGCACTTAGCACTATTTATTGCCGGATTTTATATGGTGCGATGGTGACCCCTGTATCAAGTATAGATGTAGACCATGCACTTTGCACTTAGCACTATTTATTGCCGGATTTTATATGGTGCGATGGTGACCCCTTTATCAAGTGTAGATGTAGACCATGCACTTTGCACTTAGCACTATTTATTGCCGGATTTTATCTGGTGCGATGGTGACCCCTGTATCAAGTATAGATGTAGACCATGCACTTTGCACTTAGCACTATTTATTGCCGGATTTTATATGGTGCGATGGTGACCCCTGTATCAAGTATAGATGTAGATCATATCACTTTTCTATCCGGCTAAGTTAATAACAGTTACACAAAATATATTAATTTGATCCCATTTAACCTGCTTATGATTGTAAACAATTGTATCTATATACTGTAAATCGTTAATTCAATAAAACATATAGCCTCATACTTTTTTTACAGGGTTGCATTCTCTATTTTCGAATTGCCCATAACACTTTGTTTGCCCCCCAAATTTTGCATAAACTATTGTTTTGTAATGCTCTTGGGAATATGCAGTCCTCCCAAGAGCATTTACATTTGTGTGGAGGTTGAAGCGTATTCATGCCTGTATTGTGATGTGGGTGATATATGAGGTCTAGCCTGTTCCAGGCGTTACGTTTGTGGCGCGCGAAAGAAAAATCGGGCGCAAGAGTAAAAACGAGGGGAGGCTGGGCCCAGTTTTCCCTCGCGCGACCCTGTAGCGCCGTGCGCCGCTTTTCGCTGCTCCCCACAATCTAAACGCCTGGAACAGGCTATATGAGGACAGGACTTTTATTTTAATAAAGCGCGAAACATTTTTTTAGGTAGACTATTCCAGAGAAACCCGCCACTGTTGCAAAAACTGTTTCGAAGATTATTTGTGCGTGGTAAGGGAAGAGCGAGTTTATTTGCGGAATCACGGAGGGAGTATGAAGTTATATCACTCCGATTCACAGATTGGGAGCTTAAATACTCACAGATAAGATCGTTTTGGGATAGTTTATCTGATACCTTGATACCACAATTTCCCCAAACGACACTGCAATAATCGAAATGCGGTTGAACTAACGCTATAAACTAAAATTTCAATGAAGGTACAAACTGCCAAATTACCCGTCTAATGGCCGCAATACCAGAGACAATCTTTTTTAACCAATTTATTTATATAGCTACTCCAGGTAAGATTTTCGTCAATAAGTACACTAGGGATTTAGTAGTTGAGACTTGATTGGAAAGCAAGAACTGGGGATGCAGGTAGGGTGTTGTGTTATATGTAATATTCAATTATTGAAATTCATTCTTTCATGCTTTGATTTCCGCAATAATCAAATTATCAATCCAGACTGATGTATCTTAATTGTACTTTCCGTTTCTTTGTTATACTATTGTAATTTTATTTTGTTATGTTGTAATGCTTTGCAATACTGTAAGGATTTATAGTCATGCAAATAAAGCTACTTGTTGTTGTTATATGTTTAAGCACCATTAATAACGAGGACTGGAGATGCAGTTAGGGTGTTGGGTTATAATGTTTAAGCACCATTAATAGCGAGGACTGGAGATGCAGGTAGGAAGTTGGGTTATATGTTTAAGAACCATTAACAGCGAGGACTGGAGATGCAGTTAGGGTGTTGGGTTATAATGTTTAAGAACCATTAATAGCGAGGACTGGAGATGCAGTTAGGGTGTTGGGTTATAATGTTTAAGCACCATTAATAGCGAGGACTGGAGATGCAGTTAGGGAGTTGGGTTATAATGTTTAAGCACCATTAATAGCGAGGACTGGAGATGCAGTTAGGGTGTTGGGTTATAATGTTTAAGCACCATCAATAGCGAGGCCTGGAGATGCAGTTAGGGTGTTGGGTTATGTTTAAGCACCATTAATAGCGAGGACTGGAGATGCTGTTAGGGTGTTGGGTTATGTTTAAGCACCATTAATAGCGAGGACTGGAGATGCAGTTAGGGTGTTGGGTTATAATGTTTAAGCACCATCAATAGCGAGGACTGGAGATGCAGTTAGGGTGTTGTGTTATATGTTTAAGCACCATTAATAGCGAGGACTGGAGATGCTGTTAGGGTGTTGGGTTATGTTTAAGCACCATTAATAGCAAGGACTGGAGATGCAGGTAGGGTGTTGGGTTATAATGTTTAAGCACCATTAATAGCGAGGACTGGAGATGCAGTTAGGGTGTTGGGTTAAATGTTTAAGCACCATTAATAGCAAGGACTGGAGATGCAGTTAGGGTGTTGGGTTATAATGTTTAAGCACCATCAATAGCGAGGACTGGAGATGCAGTTAGGGTGTTGGGTTATAATGTTTAAGCACCATTAATAGCAAGGACTGGAGATGCAGTTAGGGTGTTGGTTATAATGTTTAAGCACCATCAATAGCGAGGACTGGAGATGCAGTTAGGGTGTTGGGTTATAATGTTTAAGCACCATCAATAGCGAGGACTGGAGATGCAGTTAGGGTGTTGGGTTATAATGTTTAAGCACCATTAATAGCAAGGACTGGAGATGCAGTTAGGGTGTTGGTTATAATGTTTAAGCACCATCAATAGCGAGGACTGGAGATGCAGTTAGGGTGTTGGGTTATAATGTTTAAGCACCATCAATAGCGAGGACTGGAGATGCAGTTAGGGTGTTGGGTTATAATGTTTAAGCACCATTAATAGCAAGGACTGGAGATGCAGTTAGGGTGTTGGTTATAATGTTTAAGCACCATCAATAGCGAGGACTGGAGATGCAGTTAGAGTGAATTAATAGCATTTTTCCGAACAGAATAATCGATACTTGCCTTTTCGTTCTGTTTTTTTTTTTTAATTTCGAAGGTGAATATATTTTAGGAGGTATTTCCCAGTAGAAACAGTCTTTGTATAGTTCTTTTAACAGGTAGGTTTAAAAGGACAGATAAAAAAATAGTTATTCGATTTCCAATATATGACGCCTCCAAAAATTATGTTTTGCCGAAATTAATATGATAGTCAGAATCGACTTTTGACAGTGTGAAATTGTTATAGTTTACCAGTTTCGTGTCTGCCGAATATAGCCAGTGTGTTATGAAAAAGCAATGCAAGTTAATGCACCTGAGTGAAATCGGCAAACAGTGTATAATATGGGAAAATGGAAAAACATCAAAATATAGTTATATTATGAGCGAATGTCCCTTTGGATAGCAAACAATTGCTGTTGCTTTAGAGCAAACGAATCACCCAAAATAAAGAAAAAAACAAATTAAAATACCTTTTTTGAAGGGGAACTGTTGTCAGGGGACATATTGCATTACAGTGCAGTTTTACGCAAACTATGTATTTTTGCCGGGGCCAGCCAAAGGCTGGAACCGGTTATAAAATGCAGTCTGTTCCTTTCGGTTTTTTCAACGTCTCGTTTCCAGTGCCCCGCTTTCCGCTGTGACGAAATCGTTGTCATAGTAACTTTACTTGCTCAGATGTATCGCTGGGTCAGTTGAATTCTTATTCGCCATTTTGAGAAAAGCACGAGGCAATGGAGGGCATTCAAGACAAAGATTATAACTTTTTGGGGAACGACAAGTTCGCCAATCTTTACGAGAGACGACTACTTCATGAGCGAAAACGTAAGAGTGGATATTTAGAGAGACGTATTTACGAGCGACCACTTAAGAGTGAACCTTTTATCGAGAATCAAAGCGAACATATATCAAAACTATCTTTACATCAATCGCTTTCTGCAATATTGCGGTTTTTTTTTTTGGAGATTAAATGTAATGACTTTTGACGAATGCAAACAAACAAAAAAAAAAAAGAAAAGAAACTTTCAGCTCAAAGAAAAAAAAAAGAGAAAAAAGAAAAAAATGGGTCCCCGGCGGGATTCGAACGCACGTCCTTCTGTGGCCTCCTGCTCAAGAGTCCTTTCACTTCATCCACTACGCTACCAAGGATTTGACTGGTAGCCAGATCAAATTTTGTTATTTCAAAGTAGATATGAGGAGCGAGCGAGCGAGCGAGCAACCGAGCAACCGATAACCCGTTCATAACGCATGCGCGTATTCACGGGTTCCTGTGCTATTGAAATAAGTCTTCGTAGGAATCAATGCAATTTACGCATCTTACTTGCGCTTTTCAATAACATGCGGAATTTAAAATTCAAATTTCCACCGACGGTTGCGTTATTCCCTGCCGTCAATCATAATTAATACGAAAGCCAACGGACCATGTAAAAAAGAAACAAAGCAAATGGATCGAAATCTACCAATCATAATGCACGGACGTGACCTTTTGAACTCATGAAAGTGAAGATCTGTTTCCCGAGAGGTAAGCTAAGATGATTGACGGCAGTGTAAAACGCAACCGTTGGTGGAAATTTGCATTTCAAATTCCGCATGTTATTGAAAGGCGCAGTAAAATCCCTTCCTGTTTTATAACACAAATTTACTAACTACAGTTTTTTAAAAAAGTGGCCCCGGTAAAATTCAGGAAGTGATTCTCGTTTTTTAAATGACACGGTGTGACATGACCAACTGGATAATTTAATTTACGTCAATTTGTAAGAAAATTTAGAGAAAAAAGTAGGTGTTATCCGACATTCGTACTTATAATACATTCCACCTCCGTCATTGAAATGCTGCTTCGACAAACACACCAAGCAAACACAATTTCTGACATATTGCGAATCTCTAAATTATCAATTTGGCGTGTTCATTTTTCCCATTACTGAATACAGCAGTTCTGTTACAAATATAGGTGCCAATGATACAAACAGGAACATCCAAATGCAATTTTCCAGGTGGTTATTTTAATAAAACATTACTGCCAAATTAGTTGCTGAATCTCAACTGAAAATACATTCGAATTAAAAAAAGTAAAAGTGTTTGTTTACTTAAAGCAAGGTGGACACAGCGTTTCAATAAGATATAACACGGTTTATAACAATCTTTCAATTTGTGAGCTTGCCATCAGTAAACTAATTAATGCAAACGCATTGAGATGTTAATCTGCGACGCAGACATGCAAAGTACACACAGAAAAATACGCATAATTAGCTCTTTTTTGGCAAAGAAAAAAGAGACATCGACGCATCCGTCATTTTGCTGAGAATAATGTCTGAAAATTAAGGGTTATTAAGAAGGAGCATTTCTGTCAAAAACTGGCTGACAATGAAGCTGTATCGCTTCTCTGTACTGTGGCTGTGGTGTGCAGTTCCCATCCTTCTGTCATCCCCAGTCGTCCACTCGATGATAAACAGAAGCTTAACAGAACGTTCGGCTTTTTTTCAAGCATTCGAAGGTAATTGGGGAGAAGGGATGGCGCAGTGGTGAGACACACTCGCCTCCCACCAATGTGGCCCGGGTTCGATTCCCGGATGGGACGCCATATGTGGTTTGAGTTTGTTGTTGGTTCTCGTCCTTGTTTCGAGGGTTTTTCTCCGGGTACTCCCTATCATATCTCTTGATTAACACAGTGCATAAGCGCGTTCTTTTCCAGATTAAGCACGAATAACGACTTAATAAGCAGTTACGAAGACATCATTTTACTGTTTATTCAAAAAAATAAAGTAAAGCTAGAGAGAGAGAACTTACATAACACAATTAAAATAATAATTAATTAATTATGGCCGGCGTGCTCCTTATATCTTACAACTGTCTCTGATCTGATATCTTGGAAAAGAATGACTTGGAATAATGCAAGTGATTGCAGATCGTCTTTGGGCTGTTTAGCAAATAATAATAATAATAATAATAATAATAATAATATAAATGTCTATTTCTCATAAGATAAAAACTACATATGCTATGTTACATATTATTACACCAGGAAGAGAAATTAAATAATAAAATCGCATAATAAAATCGTATCTCTTATTAAGTTTATATCTATAGATAACTCTATTGATAAAAGTATTCTTAAAACGTTCTGTATTAATAAGTGTGCAAGCACTATTCTTATTGCGTAAGTTGTAGTTGATGACCTTAATTTTAGGAACCTGCTCGCGTAGAGGGTGGGTACTAAGTTGAGAAATTTTTTTAAAAACTTTCCGATGTTGTTTTTCCATTAAAGCTCTAATATCTAACCTAACTGAAGTGTATTGCCTTTTATGGCATATGTCTAGAAAAGCTTGCTCTATAGTTAATTCTGGCTATGAGGCACCGTATACCGCTAATGCGTAGGTGACATTGGGCAAAACTATGGTCTTAAATAAGTAATCTACCTTAAGCTGGCTACATCCCCCCTTTCACAAAGATCTTCCTCGACCCTCACATGTTAGGGGTAACCGATATTCAAAACTAGCCTGCGCGCAGATGTCTCCCATTTCCTGAAGTAAAGGAAATAGGTGACGTCTGCGCGCAGGCTATTCAAAATAAGATCAGTAAAGAAATATTGTAATAGTATTATAGTGTCAGTGCTCTTCCGAAATGATGACAAATATAATAGTTGGAAATATAAATTAACAGTTAAGAAACAAAATATTCAAGAAAAATGATAAGTAATGTTTACTACATGAGCGGAGGTGTTGTATCGTTGTAGTAAACAACTTGTGAAATTCACATTACAGATACAGCTTACTGGTGGTTGTATCTAATTTACATATCAAATACAACTCACTGGTGGCTGTATCTAATTTACATATCAGATACAACTCACTTGTGGTTGTATCTAATTTACATATCAGATACAACTCACTGGTGAGTTGTATCTAATTTACATATGTGATACAACTCACCAGTGAGTTGTATCTGGATTACAGGGTAACCATGTGATTGGAATGGCTCATTTCTATTTGTTAGTACCCTTATGAATTATTAATGAATTTTACAAACGCGGTTACATGTTTCAACTTAGGTAGACAACAAATTTAGATATTTTCTGGAACTATTTTTTCTCTAAAGTTTTTAGTTAAGTCTATGCACAGGGTATTTTTATTTACTATAATTGCTTTCATTTACAGGCTACGTGCTGCAAAATCACGTGATCGCCACTTATCAAGTGCCTCTTGCCTTGGACTGTGGTATCAAGTGTTTACGAAACAGCGTGTGTTTATCATATAACTACAAGCCAATCAGTGACGAGCACAACGAGTGTCAACTGAACGATGCAAACAAAGTCACGTGCCCCGAGTGTTACGCTGAAGAACTCGACGCAATTTATTTTGACGATGCTAAGGTATGTAAAGTAGATTAAATCACACATCAATAACCCATTTCCGAGTTGCTCTTAGCCTCCTTTTCAAACCGAGGCCAAGTGCAAAACCATTCATATGAAAATGAGTTTTCTTTCACATGCAAATAAAACTTATATCCATATGAATGGTTTTGCACCTGGCCTCGGTTTGAAAAGGAGGCTAACAACAACTTGGAAATGGGATATTATCATCCGGCAGCCAGTAATTCAAACAATCGGTCCTTTAGCTAAGAGGGCAGTAAAAAGAAATGTTAATAACTCGGTCTACTTGGAATGGTAGAGGACACCGTATTCTATAAAGGGGCTGCCAAAATACACTGTAAAGCAAAAAGGGTAGCAACAAAATCTTAGAAGTGTTTTAAAAAAAGTTTTCCAAATTTTAAAAGAAATTTCAACGCAAATTTTAACGTTTTTGTAGTTTGAATAGTCGGACTTGAGGTAACATTTCAGGAACTACGCCTCCCAATCCCCCAACCACCTCACCCCGTCGCTCTCCACCCCAAGTTTCTTTTAAATCATTTAAAAGTATATGATTTGCTTTTTGCGTGGTTATAAAGAATATTGCTGACCGCTAGTTCTCAGACCCCGTTCCCGGTTTCCCATTCCTGATTTTATTAACATCCACTTATGATATGTGCTTAGCTCGTTTCCAAGCCTCTAAACTTTGTTAAGGTTCCAAAACGTCTCTTAAGTTGGCGGACTTTTACGGCTCCGTCTTCATTTTTTTTTTTGTTTATGATGACGAGTTTTCCGACATATGTAAACCAGTCTTTTGAAATTTTTCGTAGTGTGTTATAGCACAATATAATCTGCAGTGCTAAAAGAAGACACATAAAGCATTGTATAACTATGGTAATAAAAAGTCTGGAATAATTTAGCCTGCGGTTATGTTATAATTATGCAAGGGACCGCGCTTCTCGCGACTTAGCCGTTTAACAAACTCGTTCGCCTTTTCTCGCAATTAGAAAAGTTAGGAACAGAAAGACACTGCTCCCTGTGTATGGTTTATAGGCTCATCAGCCCGCTAAGGAAATACAATATTCCTGTTATAATTGGTAAAACCGGGATGGAATGACCTGTATCGAGGAAGCATTTTAAGTAATACAGGTTATTCACTTAAAAAGGATTATTCACCAGTACTTTGGCGGAATTCAACCAAAATACTGAATTGATTGCTGAACGATCACAGGGATGAAAGACAATTTAACTTAAAGTAAGAAGCATCTCAAGGTTCATGGGGTTCATGGGTGCTTTTCTTTAATATCCGAAAGAGGTTAAAACGAAAATTCTAACTACAAAAAGACTGTTAGACAATATAACCGCGCAGGAAGGCTAAATGACTACCAATTATGCGTGAAAACATTAACGACACTAACTACTAACCTTAACAAAGAAATGAGTTTCTGTCGTTTGTCAACTTACAATCGTATGAACCTTATCTTAAAAAGATTCTTATGAAATGATGACCTACATCTTGGTCTAGGTCTTGCCAAAGTTTTCAATAAAGGACCGGTTGTCTCCTTCCGGGAAGGAAGAAAAGCTAAACGACATACTTGCCGCGTGAAAATACCTTCGACCAAACCACAGTCACAACAAAATTAAACAAGAAACTTTCATGGCTAATTTATTATGCCAGCACGACAGATCTTAACCACATTTTTAAAATCTTGGTATATTTAAGCATCTGCAGAAGTCTTACACATGCAACATCGCATGTTTGTCAGATTCTTTTACCCACTAAATTTCAATTGAATATCAAAGAGGCTTTGTACATATCCTTTGGGAAAAGCCCGCATCAAACCAACAAATCCAACATGTTAATTTAAGTCTCTCTTTTTAACTGGTTTTCGTATCTGTCATTTCTTTTGTGTTTTTTGTCAACTATGTTTTTATTACTCCAGTTAGCATTTTATTATAAATTCAAATTCAACTTTGTAGCAGTTGTTGTCAAACTGATGACGGTTGGGGTAGTTCCGCACTTATCCAAACGATGGTTGTGATATCTACCGAAACATGTCTTTAAAATCAAAAAATGTTGTCCTTTTTCTCAAATTGTTTACAAGTCTGCTGCTTTTTAGACAATTTGGAAGTTGCAAGTTGGTTGCTTTGGGAGTTTAAAAAATGTCTCCTTTTTTATTCAAACCATTTCCATTGAATACCTGCTGTTAAACACTTTGTTTTTATGTTCACACAGCATGCTGCTTTTTTAAAACTTCACGAAGGCGCCACATGTCAGCGATGACTGCGATCACAGGAAGAGTTAGTTAAGATATGCGAACGCCTTTTTAACATTGTTTTAACGTAGTCATTAGAGACACCGGAACATCTAAGTAACCACCTGCGTTGACACAGCAAAAGCAGCGACTTCCACCTCAGTTATGTACATGTCTTTTGAGTTCATCAGTTTACTCTGGCTTATATAGTTTTTGTGTGATAATAAAGAGGGGCATTCCACGAACCGCTTGATGTCCATCGTGTAGGTTTTCATACGTTACTCTTGCATTACATGAAAACAGTTTAGAAGTCTCTTAAGACCTTGACGATAATTACTACTAAAAATGAGACAGATAAGAGGGTTGATAGTGCAATTTGCGTAAGCCATAAAAAGGGCAAAATCCTTAAAGCGTTTGAAGCCACAAGGGATTGAGACACTGTCCCATGCAAAGTAATCCAGAACAATGACAGTGAGAAGAGGTACCCAGCAAAAGACAAAACCTAAAACGATAGCAATGGCCATCTTGAGCACGTTCCTGTTTCTTCTCTTGCGTTGTTCCTCGGCATTATCCGAATGCTCGCCTGGACGAACCTCTGTCTTGAGTTTGACGAGGATGACGGAGTAAACTATGGCCAATAAAACGATAGGAATATAGAAAAACGTAATACATAAAGCCAAAAAGTAATTTGCACTGGACCAGGAATCTCCAAAAGCTTCTTTCGGCCTTCTCTGACACGCAAGTTTTCCTTGGTGTACAACAAGTTTGAAGGTGAATAAATATGGCGAATGGACAGCCATTGCGACGATCCAGGTTGCGAAAATGAAGAAGGGGCACATCTTTGGACGGATGAGTGGGGAACGAAGGGGAAAAATCACAGCTACAAATCGATCAACTGCTATCAGAACCAGGCTCTGAATCGACACAAGGCTCGAGACATCTCCAAAAAAATTGACCAACTTACACAAGGCCTGGCCAAGGGGACCACTGATAAGCCAGGAATCCATATACAACCGTGTTATTCCTAGCGGGAAAAGAAATATTGGATACAGCAGGTCGGACATAGCCATGTTTACGATGAAATAATTTATCGGTTTTCTCAAGGTTGGCGTTTTGTAGACAATTATTCCGATGAAAGAATTCCCGACCAGCGAAACTATAAGTATCAGGCAGTAAGCAAAAGTATTTCCGATTTTGTCCGCTGTGAGATTAAGCAGACTGGAGCAGCTCGACTCATTCACCGTTGTGTTCATGTTGTATTCTCACAAATGGAGATGGTTTCTTAAGAGTAGGCGCTGCAGTAGTTATCTTCGGTTAACCGGAATAACTTGCTAGTCGTCATGCGGGGTTAATAAGGTTAAACAGTTGCCATAACAACCGACCATTTTTCATGTGGTTGTCAGTTTTCTAAATCATATTTTCATAGAAGCTAGCAAATTGCACTTGCAAAATATATTCATTAATAGTTCAGTTCTCACGATGGATTCTCTGAGAAGTATTCCACTTTTTTGTTAACAGTACAATATGACACTGATAAGATAGTTAGCAATGTAGTGACGGATCTAGGGTAGGTGCCCGGGGGGTGGGGGGGGGGGTAGCACTCCCTTATCTTACAAATAAAGGCCCCTGACATTTTTACTTCTCCCTTATCCAGTCCCCTCCCCCTAATGATGGAGTTAGGATACTCTACTGTAAGAGTATATAAAGCCAGGTGTATAGAAATAAAGAAAACAAAAGACACGTTTTAAACACGCGGCAAAAAAAAAAATGAAACTTACCAACTGGACAAAAACGATAGGGTCAGTTTAGTTTAGAAAGTTTAGCGTTTACAGATTCTATTTTCTCGCACATGTATTAGTTATTAAATAAATACACGGAGGGATTCATGCACATTTTTGTGGTTTTCCGCGAATCCTGTTTAGTTTTTAATTAAGGCAGGACGAGGTAGGCAACGATATTAGAAGGAAAGAAAAAATGTTTTGCTTATCACAAGAGAAAAAAAAACTCAGTAAATTTGCTATAAGATAAATACATGGATGCATTCAAATTATGTTGTTTGTGGTGTTTGCTTAATGAATGGTCGCCGGCAACGCCAATTAAAGCGACGTGAGCTCATTCGGTATAATAGAAATATATGACGTTTGATGAGCAAATATCAGGGGCGGATCTAGGGGGGGTGCAGGGGTGCGCACCCCCCCCCCCCCCCCGAGATGACCTGCATCTTTCTAATATAACTGGTGTTCTGCAAAGAAAAGAAAAAAAAAACGTGGCTACGTCATTCCTTAGAGGTGCACCCCTCCTGAGAAAAATCTTGGATCCGCCCCTGAATATCATGAAGGAGTGGTTTGTTTTGAAACATTGCTTACACCTGTAAATTCGTGTCTTGTAAAAGGCTACAGCACAGTGCTGTACGCAAAAAAATTAACTTCTATAACGAACTCTTAACTTGCAAATTGTTTGCTTTTTTATTTCTTCGCATTGACTGATTCTCATTTCTTACACAGGTTTAAGTTATTTGGTTATAATGCATGGAAATATTCAAGCATATTGGTGTTTGCGGTGTTTGCGGTGTTTGCCAAATCAGCTGAAATTGTCGCTTTAATTGTCGCGACCACTGGTCTCCGGCCAAGCAATTAAAGCGATATGAGTTCATTCGATATAATAGAAATATATCACGTTCGATGAGAAAATATCAAGACGAAGTGGAAAACGTTAAAACATTGCCTGCACTTGTAAATTCTTTTCATGTAAAAGACTACAGTTCAGTACTTTACGCATATCATCACATAATAGGCTAATTTTCATATATAAACATTCTAACTTGGCTTCGAGACTTATGGAAATAAAACACAAGAAATGAATCAGTCATCCCTGAACCCCAATGTGATTTCTTTTGTTTTATTCCCCTAAACCTCAAGGCGAGTACGAATTTTAGTATATCGAAATTGGCCCATTGCCGAGAAGAGATTCCCAAGCCTGGTTGTCACGCGTCGGTAAAATCCCAGACGACTGGATATTTTTATGTCGACAGTATATGTTTCGTATCACTCTGCCATCATCTTCGAAAGAGGCAACAATTTGTAGTTGAAAAATAACTCTGTCAGATAGTAAGTTAGTTAGTCAGTCATTCTTACTATTTGAAACAGACCCTGATTTAAGTTATGTTTTTACTCTTATATTTCAGATAAACAGCTGCACTGGTAGAGATGGTAAATTATTCCATGTTAAATTGACTGTTGTTGCAATCAATCATATATATATATATATATATATATATATATATATATGTATGTGTTCTTCCCATGTCAGCCTTTCTGAAAAATGTATATGTAAAAATGTACCTATTCAATCAGACACATAGAAAACCGTTCTTGCGATATGGCCAGTAGCAGGGGCGTAGCTAGGATTTTTCGAGGGGGGGGGGGAGTGTTACACAGTGTCACACCAGGGGTACTTACCAGATTGTCATGTCGACATCCACGCTGTTTTTACTAAAATTATCTCACTAAGGCGGAGTCACGGGCACCCCAGGACCCCCCTAGCTACGCCCCTAGCTACGCCCCTAGCTACGCCCCTAGCTACGCCCCTAGCTACGCCCCTAGCTACGCCCCTAGCTACGCCCCTAGCTACGCCCCTAGCTACGCCCCTGAGTAGCTCATGCATGTGCACAACCATATCACCTGGGTTACTCAGAATCATTGAATTAAAATGTACTTTAATGCGGCTCTTGAACGACAATACCGCCTCTGCAAAATACCATTTCTTTTTTTCAAAATGTGAAATTATAGAAATTAAATTGATAGCTTCCGATTAGAAAGTAAAGAAATAAAATGGTCTGAAATGTTTCTGATTTGGATATACAGTCAACTCTCTTTTAACGACCACACTCTTACAGTCAAGGCGGATGTTCTTTTGATGGCAACTTTGCAAACTTCCGCCGCAACATTGGTATTTTGATTGACAGTTTGCTTCGAGCAAGTTGGAAGTTGTGCGAGCCGGTTGCAACTTTCGCGAGCAAGTTCCTATTTCAATCTTGCTGTCAGTTGCCGGATTTCTGAATTGAAAGTACTTGGTTTGGTTATCTTGCAGTATTCTACAAACTCTATGATGTCAGGAGTAGAAACTGTTCGTTTCTCTCAGCCAGGTTTACCGGGAAAATACGTCTCGTGTTGTAAAAATCTGTTTACGATATTGGATAGAGTTTGCCTTGATAATCCAACAATGCGTGCGATTTGTTCTTGTTTTACACCAGACGACCATTATTCTCTCTCTTTTCTCAACCGAGGTGGTATTATTGCGATGTACGTGAGCCATAACTGAAGAAGGACGTGTTTTCACAAAATTCGCAATTTGCAACTGACAACAAGTTTGAAATAGCAACTTGCTCGCGAAAGTTGCAACTTGCTCGCGTAACTTCCAACTTGCTCGAAGCAAACTGTCAATCAAAATACCAATGTTGCGGCGGAAGTTTGCAAAGTTGCCATCAAAAGAACATCCGGTTTGACTGTAAGCGACCACTTTGTTTGTAAATAATCGTTTTGTTTCTCAATCAAATACTGTTTTAAATTGCTTTTTCTCTAAAGTGACCACCTCCCTTAAGCGACCACTTTTTCCTGCACCAAGGGCGTTCGCTTAAGAGAGAGTTGACTGTATTCATTTTATTTTATTTTTAAGGTGAACTATCGAACTATGATCTGTATTTTCCGCGCAAAACTGTCACCAGTTACGTCAGCCAGACTTGGTCTGTAAACATGGACATGTTGACTGTTTGCTTTTGGATGCAGACCGCTGACTCTAACGAAGGCACATCCTTTAGTTATGCTGTTCCAAACATATTGAATGAATTCACGATTTTTAAAGGGATGCTGGCAATCAATGACCAAACCAAGTAAGCATCCGTGAAACGTATTAGCTTTGCACAGTATATATCACTTTCAGTGTTATCTCGAAGCGAGTCAATTTCGAGCTCGAGTAAGTAGAGTCACCATGGCCAATACAGTTTGAGTGAACGTCATTTTTGGCCATATGTTACTGCTCTAACACTTTTAATAAGTGGCTAATTGGCTACAAATGGACAGGATCCCAAACTTGAAAAATCTAAATTTAAAGAAAAATCCATACATTTGTGGTATATTTTCCTTTTAAGTCTTTACTTTATGACTTCATATTCATGTTTGAACTGAAAACACCCTTAGTTTTCATTAACTTTGTTTTCATCAAATTAGCTAGCTGTGTATCAACAATCGAACCACCTCTCGTAAGTGACCACCTGCCCTCAGCGACCTGACTCAAAAATACGAAAAATACCAAACGTTTTTCAGTCAAATCAATATAGTCGGAACCTCTCGTAAGCGATCGCGACCACTTTCAACGTTGGTTATTTCAATTTTTCTATTGTTTTTAACCTCTAGTCAGCGAACGACCACTCAGCCATATTTTGATGTCACAACAGATACAAATTGAACAATATGTTACAGTACAACTTCAATAACGCGAAATTTTGTCCCTTGCATCAATATTTTGCGCTGATAGATTTTGGGTGGTCGCTTACGGTAGATTCAACTGTATACAAATACGGACAAGTCCTTAGTACCATGACATAGTACTATTCTCACTAGGGATATACGCGACAAAAAGCCTAATATATACAATCATATACTTCTTTACATTCCCAGCGTGACCCGTGGGAATGCGCGGCATAACCCTAGACCTCCTCCCTCTCTATATATATATATAAGCAGCCTGCTTCGTAATTCAGCCTAGTTCAGTAAAGTTTAGGTCGGGACCCGTGTAAGACGATAACGCCCCACCCTCCTCCCCGCAGCGATGGAACTTACTCTCTCCAGGTCTACCAGCCAGCTACCGGGCCGATTCTCCCATATCTTACACATCTTGGTCCTGTTGGCTTTGTGTGCGGGTATACCTGGTGGGAATATATTACTATGATATAGTACTATGATATACTATGATATAGTACTATGATAAAGTACTATGATATAGTACTATGATATACTACTATGATATACTTCTATGATATACTTCTATGATATAGCCCTTTAAAGCCTGCTGGCTGTTGTTGATCTATTTGATCAATCTCAGGGAAGATTTCGGAAGAGAAATTCCACACGTGCGTGTATTCTTGTGTTATTATTTTCTCTACTTAAGGGTCATTCTTCTTGGGAAATTTTACGACGGATTGCGGCATCATGTCTGCGTAACCTGGGAGAATACCGCTGGGACCTGGAATTTGACCGTGGATGGCAAAGTGATAAACAATGGAAGCAGCTTTGAAGTGGGACATGTCATTCCTGGTGGAGGGTACCTGGCAATTGGCCAAGACCAAGACAACACTCCTGGAGAACCCAGTGGCTTCGTCTTATCGCAAAGTTTCATGGGAAAGATCAGTGGACTGAATGTGTGGAGCAAGGTGCAGCCTCATGATGAAATACTACGCATGTCCAAGGCCTGCAACATGGGAAGCGGAGATGTTCTCAAATGGCCTGATTTCCTGACCTCGAGGCATGGCGATGTGGTCGTTAAATGTCCATCTACTTGTGAGATTTAGTTGACGTGTGTTCTTAGTTCGTTATTTAACGTACTACATTTATTTTGCGTTGTTTTCCTTACTAATATGTCTTGTCAGTAACTGTGCTCACACTGTGGGTGGCTCCTCCTAAAATATTCTGCAATTTGTATAGGATTTGATGGAGCCGAAACCAATTGTGGAATTGCACACATTTTGGGCATCCTACTGATGAACAGTAACGAAATTCAGATATGTTAAGAAGCCACATTTACTTGAAGTATCCCCTTTGAATTGAAATGTCATGCCAAACTTGTCCTAATAGAGGTTTTGCACGGCAGCCATGTTGCATGACAGAAACAATGAAAATGTTTTGCATTAAAAAGAACATTCTTTCCCATAGGGAAAAGAATCTATTGTTCCTGCCATGCAACATGGTTGCCGTGCAAAACCTCTATTGGCGAGACATTTGCTTAAAATACATTTATTCCACGGCTACAGTGCTAACATGAACTTGAAATGATCCCAATCATACAGTATAAACATAAACTTTAGAGCTTAGATGTCAAAATGTAAATCAGGGTAAAATACATGTAACTTAATTTCAGCAAGAGTGATTGATCAAGCTTAAGAAATATCTCTATTCCCGTCAAGGAATGAATACAATAATATTTTGCGTAGCTTCCTTGCACAGAACTAAAATCTGAATGTAATTTACATAGTTTGTTGTCAGCTGATAGACAAAGGAATGCTACGAACAGTTACCGTTCTGCCAGATATTACCTTTCGTGTCCCCAGTTACGTTACAACGGCGGGACACAAAGTAAATGTAATTCCAAGCACAGGCACAGGCACAGTATCTGAAAAACAGCCGCTTTTGAAACGCCGATTTACATAATTATGTTTTTCGCCAAAAATTAGGAATTTGGTGTTATAATTATGTTTTTCGCCAAAAATTAGGAATTTGGTGTCAAAATGATAAGTAGATTAAGAATACGTTTACAGCTAATGACCGCACAGTAACCGTATTTCGGCTACCTCCTACAGGGTTTTCTTCGCGAATCCATTTTAAACGAGGAAAGGCCCAGGAGACTGAAGGTTGGTGACGCAATTAGTGTTAAAAAATAGCGGAAAAAAGGGCCAAAAAATCCAACAAGTTGAATCTTTGGAGGCAACGTTAAGACCTGCGTCGACTGTGAAGGGGTGGCTTCATGTGCGATTGTCAGCGTACGTCAACAACTCTGCAAGCAAAAAATCGCTCAATGAGCCAACTTGTATTAATGTTACCCATCATGAAAGGAGTCAGATCTAAAGACAAATGTTAATGTATTTTAGATACATTTATTAGAACTTGTAAAACTGGTAGAATTTAGTAGTTGGTTGCAATACCAAGTTAATTAATGAAACAAACAAACAAACGAAAAACATGTAGACGTGGCTTAATTTGTTTTGTAAATATGTAATTGAATGCGATCACGTGATCGTCCATTTATCTGTATACAAAATCATATCAACATCTTCAACATTAGAATTTTCGTTGAATTTTCGTTCAACATGTTGAATGGCCGATTTTAACATTCGAAATGGCATGATATACTGTTCTGTTCAGATTGATCAGCAATTGTTATATAGCTGGAGTTTTTATCAATACAACGCGCGAGTTCATTGGTTGATTCATGGTCACATGACATCTAACAAACAAACTGTTTCCCGCCAAAAGTCCATGAGCGGGCAACAATTTTGACGTCGGAGGGTAACAGTGCACTGTTGCCCGCCAGTGCACGTGATCAGACCGTAACAAGAGGTGGCATGATTATGTATGATGCCTTGTGTTGCTATAGGGAAGATATCAGTGACGTCACCAATTGTTATTAATGTGCCAACCAGAACCTTATTGGCTGCCGAAACAAAGGGTTCTTTTGTTCCAGTGGTTGGCACATTTGAATAACAAAAAGAATGTTTGTAAACAGATATCATCCCCATATAACAAATCACTTAATGACTGATCCCTCGGGAAACAGTGAATTTTCTTTCCCTCGATTCTCAGGGAACAAAATTCACTGTTTCCCTCGGGACCAGTCATTAAGTGATTTGTTATACAGCGACACAAGGCATCATACATAATTATGCCACCTCTTGTCACGGTCTGATCACGTGCACTGGCGGGCAACAGTGCACTGTCACCCTCCTTTTATTTTCCAAGGACGGACGCTTCAGAACGCAGTATCGCTAAATATTGTAAAGCAATAAATTCGCTCTCATTTATAAAAAAGTCATAGGACACTGTAAAACTAACTTTCCGTTTTTTCAACATTGAAATGAAAGCTTTTGAGCACTAAACTACTTTGGTTGCATTTCTTTCAGTGCTGTAACATTTTTATCTCTTTTCCTTCCAATTTTTTTGCGCTTTTTCATAATTACGCGCGGTTGGGGACTGGCACTAGTTGCGCATGTGCAATGCCGATTTAGTGATGACTTGTGTTCAGTTTCACAGTTCCCACCATGTTAGCAGTTTATGACACGTGAAAATTGATATCCATGAAATAATGTCCCCAGCAACGACTCTAAAACTGTAGTTAAGCTTCACCCCCCTTAAGCGTGAGCTAAAGCATAATATATATAGATAGCCCAAGCCTGACAGCGTCGCACTTTGAACAAGCTTAACTAAGGTGAAACTTAACTAAGGTGAAAGGTTGGAAGCACAAGAATTAAGATTGCCGAACCCGCTTTTTTTTAATTTTAGCAATTCTCAAAAACAGTATTACGCGACCGTCTGCACAGTACATTTTTATAGACCGTACAAAAGTTCACAAAAACAACTTTTCTCTGTCTAGAATAACTAGTACCACTAGTTTCCGAATAAAATACAGTTCTTGTTTGTCAAAAATTGCCCGAGAAACTGATTTGAAAATTAAAAATTGCAAAAATACACAAACATATTTGCATAAGGCGATGCGAGTGAAGATAGAACTGTACTATAAAATCAAAGTCTTGTTTTGTTTACATAAAATCGCTTTTCAAACTATCTAATGAATGAACAAACACATAAAAATGGACAACACAATCTTCTTTCGAAAAAATTTATTCAAATCTCCATTAGTTTACGTTTAAAAACAAAACGCGTACCATTTAATTATAACTCATCGAGTTCAAGCTTTCTTCGATGAAATTACGCGGCCGCATCAGGAATTTTGTTAAACCAGTTAATTTTAATTAATTAATTGCAAATAACCGGGTTAACTACTCTAGTGCGGCCGCAGCCACTGTATTGTTGGCTTTTAATGCAAATAATACAAACATGTGAATTTATATGAGTTATCTGCCAGTTTTATTGGCGAATTTTATGTCGTAGAAATCTAGTAAAATCGGGTGTATTGAAAATTGTCAAATGTCGACGGCAGACATGACGCGATAGCTACGTACCTAAACACATCACATAATGATGAACTTTTTTAGAAGTTGCACCATGCACTTTGTACTTAGCACTATTTATTGCCGGATTTTATCTGGTGCGATGGTGACCCCTGTATCAAGTATAGATGTAGACCATGCACTTTGCACTTAGCACTATTTATTGCCGGATTTTATATGGTGCGATGGTGACCCCTTTATCAAGTGTAGATGTAGACCATGCACTTTGCACTTAGCACTATTTATTGCCGGATTTTATCTGGTGCGATGGTGACCCCTGTATCAAGTATAGATGTAGACCATGCACTTTGCACTTAGCACTATTTATTGCCGGATTTTATATGGTGCGATGGTGACCCCTGTATCAAGTATAGATGTAGACCATGCACTTTGCACTTAGCACTATTTATTACTGGATTTTATATGGTGCGATGGTGACCCCTTTATCAAGTGTAGATGTAGACCATGCACTTTGCACTTAGCACTATTTATTGCCGGATTTTATCTGGTGCGATGGTGACCCCTGTATCAAGTATAGATGTAGACCATGCACTTTGCACTTAGCACTATTTATTGCCGGATTTTATATGGTGCGATGGTGACCCCTGTATCAAGTATAGATGTAGACCATGCACTTTACACTTAGCACTATTTATTGCCGGATTTTATATGGTGCGATGGTGACCCCTGTATCAAGTATAGATGTAGATCATATCACTTTTCTATCCGGCTAAGTTAATAACAGTTACACAAAATATATTAATTTCATCCCATTTAACCTGCTTATGATTGTAAACAATTGTATCTATATACTGTAAATCGTTAATTCAATAAAACATATAGCCTCTTATACTTTTTTGACAGGGTTGCATTCTCTATTTTCGAATTGCCCATAACACTTTGTTTGCCCCCCAAATTTTGCATAAACTATTGTTTTGTAATGCTCTTGGGAATATGCAGTCCTCCCAAGAGCATTTACAAACAATAGTTTATGCAAAATTTGAGGGGCAAACAAAGTATAATATATATAGATAGCCCAAGCCTAACAGCGTCGCACTTTGAACAAGCTTAACTAAGGTGAAACTTAACTAAGGTGAAAGGTTGGAAGCACAAGAATTAAGATTCACGAACGGGTTATTTTCAATTTTAGCAATTCTCAAAAACAGTATTACGCGACCGTCTGCACAGTACATTTTTATAGACCGTACAAAAGTTCACAAAAACAACTTTTATTTGTCTAGAATAAATAGTACCACTAGTTTCCGAATAAAATACAGTTTATGTTTGTCAAAAATTGCCCGAGAAATTGATTTGAAAATCAAAAATTGCAAAAATACACAAACATATTTGCATAAGGCGATGCGAGTGAAGATAGAACTGTACTATAAAATCAAGTCTTGTTTTGTTTACATAAAATCGCTTTTCAATCTATCTAATGAATGAACTAACACATAAAAATGGACAACACAATCTTCTTTCGAAAAAATTTATTCAAATCTCCATTAGTTTACGTTTAAAAGCAAAACGCGTACCATCTAATTATAGCTCGAGTTCAAGCTTTCTTCGATGAAATTCAAGAGATCGATACAACTAAATTTAGGCACGTTTTAAAATCAATTCGCCAAAACTAACAATAACACTAATAACAAGTCACTCACAGATTGATATCAACATAAATTCTCATCGAAACTGTAATCTGTTTTACCTTTAAGTTCCTCGCTTGCTTGGAAATTCAAATCTCCGCTTCTGGTTCTGAAATCATCTCCCGCATTGATAAAAACGTAATACACGAAGTTCCTCGAAGCAAGATTTTATCCCTGAAAGCTCGTCTTTTTCCACTAAAGCGGCTTCTGAGTATACCTTAATTAGTATCCCTGTCTTGAGTAGCAAACCGCGAAAAAATGCAGGAAAATAACGAGTTTAATTCTCCGCTAGGCACAAGAAAACAACTAAAGTGTTCACCGAACTCACGGCTGTGTGGCCGCGCGAAAAACAAAATTGCTAAGATCCCGGATGTTGTCCAACACGGGCGTCGGCGGGCAGACAACGCGCCCGCGAAACATTCCGCTAGCCATGACCATGAAAAATCACGGCGTAGGTTCTATGAGTATGGAGCTGCGCAGCCAGGCCTTCGGCCTGGCAAGTGCTCCGCTATTATGGGCAATTCGAAAATAGAAAATTGCTAGCTGGGTCGAAAAAGCATGGCTTTTGTCGAGAAGATAATAAAAATAACGCTAAATAAAAAACCCCAATGGTTCAGAAATCGAAGTGGAGACGTTAATACGGGTCATACTTTCACAATGTTTTTGTGTGTTATACTCACATAGCCTGTTGGTGCAGTATTTTTTCTTGCGCTAATGCACTTTTCCTCGTCTAACCCCGAGGTTAGCGGGGATAGCGGGGTGGGGTGGGGGGGGGGGGGGATTGTGTGGAGGTTGAAGCGTATTCATGCCTGTATCGTGATGTGGGTGATATATGAGGTCTAGCCTGTTCCAGGCGTTACGTTTGTGGCGCGCGAAAGAAAAATCGGGCGCAAGAGTAAAAACGAGGGGAGGCTGGGCCCAGTTTTCCCTCGCGCGACCCTATAGCGCCGTGCGCCGCTTTTCGCTGCTCCCCACAATCTAAACGCCTGGAACAGGCTATATGAGGACAGGACTTTTATTTTAAGAAAGCGCGAAACATTTTTTTAGGTAGACTATTCCAGAGAAACCCGCCACTGTTGCAAAAACTGTTTCGAAGATTATTTGTGCGTGGTAAGGGAAGAGCGAGTTTATTTGCGGAATCACGGAGGGAGTATGAAGTTATATCACTCCGATTCACAGATTAGGAGCTTAAATACTCACAGGTAAGATCGTTTTGGGATAGTTTATCTGATACCTTGATACCACAATTTCCCCAAACGACACTGCAATAATCGAAATGCGGTTGAACTAAGGCTATAAACTGCAATTTCAATAAAGGTACAAACTGCCAAATTACCCGTCTAATGGCCGCAATACCAGAGACAATCTTTTTTAACCAATTTATTGATATAGCTACTCCAGGTAAGATTTTCGTCAATAAGTACACTAGGGATTGAGACTTGATTGGAAAGCAAGAACTGGGGATGCAGGTAGGGTGTTGTGTTATATGTTTAAGCACCATTAATAACGAGGACTGGAGATGCAGTTAGGGTGTTGGGTTATAATGTTTAAGCACCATCAATAGCGAGGACTGGAGATGCAGTTAGGGTGCTGGGTTACAATGTTTAAGCACCATTAATAGCGAGGACTGGAGATGCAGTTAGGGTGCTGGGTTATAATGTTTAAGCACCATCAATAGCGAGGACTGGAGATGCAGTTAGGGTGCTGGGTTATAATGTTTAAGCACAATTAATAGCGAGGACTGGAGATGCAGGTAAGGTGTTGGGTTACAATGTTTAAGCACCATCAATAGCGAGGACTGGAGATGCAGTTAGGTTGTTGGGTTATAATGTTTAAGCACCATTAATAGCGAGGACTGGAGATGCAGTTAGGGTGCTGGGTTGTAATGTTTAAGCACCATTAATAGCGAGGACTGGAGATGCAGTTAGGATGTTGGGTTATAATGTTTAAGCACCATAAATAGCGAGGACTGGAGATGCAGGTAGGGTGTTGGGTTATTATGTTTAAGCACCATCAATAGCGAGGACTGGAGATGCAGTTAGGGTGTTGGGTTATAATGTTTAAGCACCATAAATAGCGAGTACTGGAGATGCAGGTGGGGTGTTGGGTTATTATGTTTAAGCACCATTAATAGCAAGGACTAGAGATGCAGGTAGGGTGTTGGGTAATAATGTATAAGGCCCATTAATAGCGAGGACTGGAGATGCAGTTAGGGTGTTGGGTTATAATGTTTAAGCACCATTAATAGCAAGGATTGGAGATGCAGTTAGGGTGTTGGGTTATAATGTTTAAGCCCCATTACTAGCGAGGATTGGAGATGCAGTTAGAGTGTATTAATAGCATTTTTTCCGAACACAATAATCAATACTTGCCTTTTCGTTGTTCTGGTTTTTTTTTTTAAATTTCGAAGGTGAATATGTTTTAGGAGGTATTTCCCAGTAGAAACAGTCTTTGTATAGTTCTTTTAACAGGTAGGTTTAAAAGGACAGGTAAAAAAGTAGTTATTCGATTTCCAATATATGACGCCTCCAAAAATTATGTTTTGCCGAAATTAATATGATAGTCAGAAGCGACTTTTGACAGTGTAAAATTGTTATAGTTCACCAGTTTCGTGTCTGCTGAATATAGCCAGTGTGTTATGAAAAAGCAATGCAAGTTAATGCGCCTGAGTGAAATCGGCATAAAGTGAATAATATGGGAAAATGGAAAAACATCAAAATATACTGAGTGCCCCTTTGGATAGCAAACAATTGCTGTTGCTTTAGAGCAAACGAATCACTCAAATAAAGAAAAAATAAATTAAAATACCTTTTATGAAGGGGAACTGTTGTGACATATTGCATTACAGTGCAGTTTGTACGCAAACTATGCATTTTTTTAAAATGACACGGTGTGACATGACCAACTTAATTTACGTCAGTTTGTAAGAAAATATAGAGAAAAAAGTAGGTGTTATCCGACTTTCGTAATTATAATAATTCACCTCCGTAATTCAAATGCTGCTTTGACAAACACACCAAGCAAACACAATTTCTGACATATTGCGAATTTCTAAATTATCAATTTGGCGTGTTCATTATTCCCATTACTGAATACGGCAGTTCTGTTACAAATATAGGTGCCAATGATACAAACAGGAAACATCCAAATGCAATTTTCCAGGTGGTTATTTTAATAAAACATTTCTCCCAAATCAGTGGCTGAATCTCAACTGAAAATACATTCGAATTAAAAAAAGTAAAAGTGTTTGTTTACTTAAAGCAAGGTGGACACAGCGTTTCAATAAGATATAACACGGTTTATAACAATCTTTCAATTTTGTGAGCTTGCTATCAGTAAACTAATTAATGCAAACGCATTGAGATGTTAATCTGCGACGCAGACATACAAAGTAAACAGAAAAATACGCATAATTAGTTCTTTTTTGGCAAAGGAAAAAGAGACATCAACGCATCCGTCATTTTGCTGAGAATAATGTATGAAAATTAAGGGTTATTAAGAAGGAGCATTTCTGTCAAAAACTGGCTGACAATGAAGCTGTATCGCTTCTCTGTACTGTGGCTGTGGTGTGCAGTTCCCATTCTTCTGTCATCCCCAGTCGTCCACTCGATGATAAACAGAAGCTTAACAGAACGTTCGGCTTTTTTTCAAGCATTCGAAGGTAATTGGGGAGAAGGGATGGCGCAGTGGTGAGACACACTCGCCTCCCACCAATGTGGCCCGGGTTCGATTCCCGGATGGGACGCCATATGTGGTTTGAGTTTGTTGTTGGTTCTCGTCCTTGTTTCGAGGGTTTTTCTCCGGGTACTCCCTATGATATCTCTTGATTAACACAGTGCATAAGCGCGTTCTTTTCCAGATTAAGCACGAATAACGACTTAATAAGCAGTTACGAAGACATCATTTTACTGTTTATTCAAAAAAATAAAGTAAAGCTAGAGAGAGAGAACTTACATAACACAATTAAAATAATAATTAATTAATTATGGCCGGCGTGCTCCTTGTATCTTACAACTGTCTCTGATCTGATATCTTGGAAAAGAATGACTTGGAATAATGCAAGTGATTGCAGATCGTCTTTGGGCTGTTTAGCAAATAATAATAATAATAATAATAATAATATAAATGTCTATTTCTCATACCTATGATAACTATATTGATAAAAGTATTCTTAAAACGTCCTAAATTAATAAGTGTGCAAGCACTATTCTTATTGCGTAAGTTGTAGTTGATGACCTTAATTTTAGGAACCTGCTCGCGTAGAGGGTGGGTACTAAGTTGAGAAATTTTTTTAAAAACTTTCCGATCTTGTTTTTCCATTAAAGCTCTAATATCTAACCTAATTGAAGTGTATTGCTTTTTATGGCATATGTCTAGAAAAGCTTGCTCTATAGTTAATTCTGGCTATGAGGCACCGTATACCGCTAATGCGTAGGTGACATTGGGCAAAACTATGGTCTTAAATAAGTAATCTACCTTAAGCTGGCTACATCCCTCCTTTCGCAAAATCTTCCTCGACCCTCACATGTTAGGAGTAACCGATATTCAAAACTAGCCTGCGCGTAGATGTCTCTCATTTCCTGAAGCAAAGGAAATAGATGACGTCAGCGCGCAGGCTATTCAAAATAATATCAGTAAAGAAATATTGTAATAGTATTATAGTGTCAGTGCTCTTCCGAAATGATGACAAATATAATAGTTGGAAATATAAATTAACAGTTAAGAAACAAAATATTCAAGAAAAATGATAAGTAATGTTTACTACATGAGCGGAGGTGTTGTATCGGCCTGTACAATCACGAGGCGCAGCCGAGTGAATGTATGGAGCCGATACAACACGGACGCGAATGTAGTAAACAACTTGTGAAATTCACATTACAGATACAACTTACTGGTGGTTGTATCTAATTTACATATCAAATACAACTCACTGGTGGCTGTATCTAATTTACATATCAGATACAACTCACTTGTGGTTGTATCTAATTTACATATCAGATACAACTCACTGGTGAGTTGTATCTAATTTACATATGTGATACAACTCACCAGTGAGTTGTATCTGGATTACAGGGTAACCATGTGATTGGAATGGCTCATTTCTATTTGTTAGTACCCTTATGAATTATTAATGAATTTTACAAACGCGGTTACATGTTTCAACTTAGGTAGACAACAAATTTAGATATTTTCTGGAACTATTTTTTCTCTAAAGTTTTTAGTTAAGTCTATGCACAGGGTATTTTTATTTACTATAATTGCTTTCATTTACAGGCTACGTGCTGCAAAATCACGTGATCGCCACTTATCAAGTGCCTCTTGCCTTGGACTGTGGTATCAAGTGTTTACGAAACAGCGTGTGTTTATCATATAACTACAAGCCAATCAGCGACGAGCACAACGAGTGTCAACTGAACGACGCAAACAAAGTCACGTGTCCCGAGTGTTACGCTGAACAACTCGACGCAATTTATTATGACGATGCTAAGGTATGTAAAGTAGATTAAATCACACATCAATAACCCATTTCCGAGTTGCTCTTAGCCTCCTTTTCAAACTGAGGCCATTCATATGAAAATGAGTTTTCTTTCACATGCAAATAAATCTTATATCCATATGAATGGTTTTGCACCTGGCCTCGGTTTGAAAAGGAGGCTAACAACAACTTGGAAATGGGCTATTATCATCCGGCAGCCAGTAATTCAAACAATCGGTCCTTTAGCTAAGAGGGCAGTAAAAAGAAATGTTAATAACTCGGTCTACTTGGAATGGTAGAGGACATCGTATTCTATAAAGGGCTGCCAAAATGCACTGTAAAGCAAAAAGGGTAGCAACAAAATCTTAGAAGTGTTTTAAAAAAAGTTTTCCAAATTTTAAAAGAAATTTCAACGCAAATTTTAACGTTTTTGTAGTTTGAATAGTCGGACTTGAGGTAACATTTTAGGAACTACGCCTCCCAATCCCCCAACCACCTCACCCCGTCGCTCCCCACCCCAAGTTTCTTTTAAATCATTTAAAAGTATATAATTTGCTTTTTGCGTGGTTATAAAGAATACTGCTGACCGCTAGTTTTCAGACTCCATTCCCGGTTTCCCATTCCTGATTTTATTAACATTCACTTATGATATGTGCTTAGCTCGTTTCCAAGCCTCTAAACTTTGTTAAGGTTCCAAAACGTCTCTTAAGTTGGCGGACTTTTACGGCTCCGTCTTCAGGTTTTTTTGTTTATGATGACGAGTTTTCCGACATATGAAAACCAGTTTTTTGATATTTTTCGTAGTGTGTTATGGCACAATATAATCTGCAGTGCTAAAAGAAGACACATAAAGTATTGTACAACTATAGTAACAAAAAGTCTGGAATAATTTAGCCTGCGGCTATGATATAAATATGCAAGGGACCACGCTTCTCGCGACTTAGCCGATTAACAAACTCGTTCGCCTTTTCTCGCAATTAGAAAAGTTAGGAACAGAAAGACACTGCTCCCTGTGTATGGTTTATAGGCTCATCAGCCCGCTAAGGAAATACAATATTCCGGTTATAATTGGTAAAACCGGGATGGAATGACGTGTATCGAGGTAGCATTTTAAGTAATACAGGTCAGTATTCACTTAAGGACGTTCGCGCTAATTGTTTATGCGCATCCTTACCACGCACGCAATTCATGTCGCAACGCCATGCTACGTCATGCACGAGCGCGCGCGCAAGAGAAGAAATCAAAGCACATAAAGGGCTGATAGCCGTTGCGTTCACTTTGCTTACATTTAACTCGCTTGGATGGTCGGTGACCCCCAATTTTTTTTTCATAGATAATTTTCTTTGCCAATTCTCGACAGATTGGGAAAAAATGAACAAAAAATCAATGTAGGAAGTTTAAATTTTTCTCCATTTTTCAACCCGCGCGCCATCGAATCCTGCCAACTTGCGGTTGTTAGAGTTGCAAATGCTGTCGTTTAAAGATGAAATTTACTTCAAGGAACGTCACCAGTTGAATCAATTTGCTGAACAGACCTACTCGCATAAAATTTTGGGAAAAAAGTTGCATTTTAGCGATTAATTTGTAATATTTTTAGACTAACAGACATTGGGGTCACATCCCGTAAGGAAAACCAATTCTTCAAAATTAGGGCCGCCATTCAGATAGCTTATCTCAGAAACGAAGTCGGTGACCCCCTCATTTTTTTGCATTTCTGACTCGAGTAACTCATAACCTAGCTGTAGCAAAAGTTTTATAAAAAAATCAATGTTAGAAGATTTTCGCGCGAACGTCCTTAAAAAGGATTATTCACCAGTACTTTAGCGGAATTCAACCAAAATACTGAATTGATCTCTGAACCATCACAGGTATGAAAGACAATTTAACTTAAAGTAAGAAGCATCTCAAGGTTCATGGGTGCTTGTCTTTAATATCCGAAAGAGGTTAAAACGAAAATTCTAACTACAAAAAGACTGTTAGACAATATAACCGCGCAGGAAGGCTAAATGACTACCAATTATGCGTAAAAACATTAACGACACTAACTACTAACCTTAACAAAGAAATGAGTTTCTGTCGTTTGTCAACTTACAATCCTGTGAACCTTATCTTAAAAAGATTCTTATGAAATGATGACCTACATCTTGGTCTTGGTCTTGCCAAAGTTTTCAACAAAGGACCGGTTGTCTCCTTCCGGAAAGGAAGAAACGCTAAAATTACCTTCGACCGAATCACAATCATAACAAAATTAAACAAGAAACTTTCTTGGCTAATTTATTATGCCAGCACGACAGATCTTAACCACATTTTTAAAATCTTGGTATATTTAAGCATCTGCAGAAGTCTTACACATGCAACATCGCATGTTTGTCAGATTCTTTTACCCACTAAATTTCAATTGAATATCAAAGAGGCTTTATACATCTCCTTTGGGAAAAGCCCGCATCAAACCGACAAATCCAACATGTTAATTTAAGTCTCTCTTTTTAACTGGTTTTCGTATCTGTCATATTTCTTTTGTGTTTTTGTCAACTATGTTTTTATTACTCCAGTTAGCATTTTATTATAAATTCAAATTCAACTTTGTAGCAGTTGTTGTCAAACTGATGACGGTTGGGGTAGTCCCGCACTTATCCAAACGATGGTTGTGATATCTACCGAAACATGTCTTTAAAATCAAAAAATGTTGTCCTTTTTCTCAAATTGTTTACAAGTCTGCTGCTTTTTAGACAATTTGGAAGTTGCAATTGGTTGCTTTGGGAGTTTAAAAATTGTAGCAGTTGTTGTCAAACTGATGACGGTTGGGGTAGTCCCGCACTTATCCAAACGATGGTTGTGATATCTACCGAAACATGTCTTTAAAATAAAAAAATGTTGTCCTTTTTCTCAAATTGTTTACAAGTCTGCTGCTTTTTAGACAATTTGGAAGTTGCAAGTTGGTTGCTTTGGGAGTTTAAAAAATGTCTCCTTTTTTATTCAAACCATTTCCATTGAATACCTGCTGTTAAACACTTTGTTTTTATGTTCACACAGCATGCTGCTTTTTTAAAACTTCACGAAGGCGCCACATGTCAGCGATGACTGCGATCACAGGAAGAGTTAGTTAAGATATGCGAACGCCTTTTTAACATTGTTTTAACGTAGTCATTAGAGACACCGGAACATCTAAGTAACCACCTGCGTTGACACAGCAAAAGCAGCGACTTCCACCTCAGTTATGTACATGTCTTTTGAGTTCATCAGTTTACTCTGGCTTATATAGTTTTTGTGTGATAATAAAGAGGGGCATTCCACGAACCGCTTGATGTCCATCGTGTAGGTTTTCATACGTTACTCTTGCATTACATGAAAACAGTTTAGAAGTCTCTTAAGACCTTGACGATAATTACTACTAAAAATGAGACAGATAAGAGGGTTGATAGTGCAATTTGCGTAAGCCATAAAAAGGGCAAAATCCTTAAAGCGTTTGAAGCCACAAGGGATTGAGACACTGTCCCATGCAAAGTAATCCAGAACAATGACAGTGAGAAGAGGTACCCAGCAAAAGACAAAACCTAAAACGACAGCAATGGCCATCTTGAGCACGTTCCTGTTTCTTCTCTTGCGTTGTTCCTCGGCATTATCCGAATGCTCGCCTGGACGAACCTCTGTCTTGAGTTTGACGAGGATGACGGAGTAAACTATGACCAATAAAACGATAGGAATATAGAAAAACGTAATACATAAAGCCAAAAAGTAATTTGCACTGGACCAGGAATCTCCAAAAGCTTCTTTCGGCCTTCTCTGACACGCAAGTTTTCCTTGGTGTACAACAAGTTTGAAGGTGAATAAATATGGCGAATGGACAGCCATTGCGACGATCCAGGTTGCGAAAATGAAGAAGGGGCACATCTTTGGACGGATGAGTGGGGAACGAAGGGGAAAAATCACAGCTACAAATCGATCAACTGCTATCAGAACCAGGCTCTGAATCGACACAAGGCTCGAGACATCTCCAAAAAAATTGACCAACTTACACAAGGCCTGGCCAAGGGGACCACTGATAAGCCAGGAATCCATATACAACCGTGTTATTCCTAGCGGGAAAAGAAATATTGGATACAGCAGGTCGGACATAGCCATGTGGGTACGACGCGATGATCAGACGTGTGTAAAGGAGCTCCGTATCCTTTCTTCTCAAAATGTGATATTAACTACACATATAATTCTCAAGCACTTTAAATGTAGTAATATATGTTCATAGCACATGGAAAATACGAAAAAACGAACAGACCGTGGTTCCTTCGAAGAGAAACTTTCTCCAGAAAATAAGACAGCGCGTGTCGAAGCTTCCAACATGTCTTCCTATTCTGAGACAGACGACGAGCCGACCTTAAAAGATATCTTCCAGCTTTTGACTGAGGTCCAAGGTACTACCACAGCGCTTCTAAAAACTACCTTTCAATTGACTACTGATGTTGCCGAGTTAAAAAATAATGTCGAAAGAAACAGGCAAGAAGTTTCCAAGCTTAAAGAAGAACTGATAGCACAAAATAGATACGTGGCATCGCTGGAAATAAAACTCAACAAAACAAGTAGCCATGTTAAAGAGCACTCTGAAGAACTGGAGGAACTTCAAATTAGCTTGGATAACCTTGAACAGTATTCCAGGAAAAATTCGTTGGAATTTTGCGGTTTTCCAGAAGAAATAGATATGTCGACCGACCAAATAGTTTGCAAGATAGCTGAAGCGGTTGATGTTTCAATAAAGGAAGATGACATTGAAATTTCTCATTGGGTGAAGCGGAAGCGAGGAGATAAACCGGTGCTAGCGAAGTTCATAAACCACAAAATTAAATCCAGGTTGTACAGGGCCCGTACTAAGCTAAAAAATGTATCTGTCGGAGATATATTCCCTGGTTGCGCCGCGGAAACCACGGATCGCCCGAAGCGAATTTTCATCAATGAAAATTTAACCCCGTATCGTAAAGAAATGATGAGCTTGGCAGTGGAGAAACGAAAGAACAGGAAAATAGAAAAAGTGTGGTCACTCGATGGCAAGATCTTTATTAAAACCTCTCCAACCGGGAGTCCACGTCAAATGTTTTCGAAAGACGATATCAAGGAACTGTAAGAACTCAATCTAGAAGAGGAGACAAGGAATACGACCTGTTGTAACCGGAGACCGCTCGTACGAAGTATATTTTATTTTTTTGTTATGTTTAGGGTGTTTAATGTAGTTGTATACGTTCTTTATATAGTATTTTTTGTTGTGGCTGTTGTATTTTGTATGTATTTCTGTGTTTATATTGATTTATTTTATTTTATTTCTGTTTTAATACCTTGTGAATTACAAATAGTACAAGTAATTATTTCGTTACCTAATTTGAATATCACGCATTGCCTGGAGCATGAAGGAATCGTTTGGTAAATTAAAGTTGTTATCACTAAATGTCAGGGGACTGAGGGAAAGAGTTAAAAGAAAAAGCGTATTTGCATACTTGAAAGACCAAAAGTGTGAAGTCTATTACTTGCAGGAAACATATTGTCAAAAACAAGATGAGAAAATTTGGAGCTCCGAATGGGGGTGGTAGAATATTTTTTACACATGGAACTACTCATTCTAAAGGTGCTTGTATTCTGCTTAAACCAGATTTGGATATTTCACTGGGCAATGAATATAGTGACTCAGATGGGCGAGTAGTGTTAATTAATGTTAGTGTAAATAAGCAATGGTTTTCATTGTGCAATATTTATGCGCCAACTGACAACGTGGAACAGAATGCTTTCCTGAATAACTTAGTTACCTTGATTATGAGTAAAGCTTACATCGAGTCGTTGATAATAGGAGGAGACTGGAATGCAACCTTAAATAAAATAGATAAACAAGGTCTGCGCAAATGGGCGCCATCTTCTTACAGAGATAATATTATTTCTGCAATGAAAGAGCTTGATCTGATTGATATTATGCGAGATCTTCATCCCAAAAAGAAGATGTTTACTTATGAGTCTAAACAATATAAATCCAAGAGTCGGTTAGATTTCTTCTTAATTTCAAATAAATTAAAACAATGTATCACTAAAACGAGCATTAGAATACCCGTACGTTCAGACCACAAAGCTGTTGGTTTACAGTTGAAACTTAGTGTAGAAAAGCTGAGAGGTCCAGGAACGTGGAAGTTTAATAACACATTATTAGAAGATGAAGAGTATCTTGAAAAAGTCCATCGAGAATTTAATCACATTAAGTTAAAATATGAAGAAGTTAAAAATCCCCAGCTTCTCTGGGAATTAATCAAAATGGAAATAAGGAGTCTTACGATAAAATTTTCTAAGCAAAAAAATATCCGGATTAGACAAAGAGAGAGAGAAGTGCAAGAATCTTTAAATCTCCTAGATAATAGATTATGTGATTTTGGTATTCATTCGGTAGAACTGGATAATTACACTAAGCTAAAAGAAGAACTCGAGGAAATTTACAAAATTAAGGGAGAACGATCCATCTTTCGTTGTAAGGTAAGATGGAATGAGCAAGGAGAAAAACCTACTAAATATTTTCTTAATCTTGAAAAGCGGAATTATAATAGAAAGATTATTGCAGAGTTAAAAGTCGAGGATGATAAAATTTTAGTAGATGAAAAAGAGATTTTAAATCGAATCCAACTTTTTTATGAAAAGTTGTATACATCTAAAGACCTGTTGGATGAAGATAAATTTAATGAATTTATAGAAGACCTAGATATACCTCGGTTAACAGACGAACAACGTGAAAGTGTAGAACATCCAGTTACTAAAGAAGAGTGTAAGGAAATTCTAAAAACGTTTAATTCTAATAAGACTCCTGGCTGTGATGGATTTACAAAAGAGTTCTATGAAACCTTCTTTGATATTATAGGCGAGGATTTAATGAATAGTTATAATGCAGCCTTTAATATAGGTGAGTTATCAATTTCGCAAAGGAGAGGTGTTATTACCCTCATCCCCAAAGATGATGAATATCTTCTCACACTTGAAAATTGGAGGCCTATAACACTTCTAAATATGGATTATAAAATAATAGCAAAAGTAATTGCAAAGAGAATAGAAACTCTTCTACCTGTGCTAATCCATGAAGATCAAACGGGTTTTGTTAAAGATCGATTTATCGGTGAGAATGTCCGACTTATACAGGATGTGATGGACTATCTGGATAACTGTAACAGTACTGGTATAATGGTTGCTATAGATTTTAAAAAGGCCTTTGATTCTTTAGAATGGCTTTTTATTAAGCTTTCTATGATTAAGTTTAATTTTGGCGATAACATAATACGATGGGTGTCAATATTCTATCAGAATATCCAAATAATGGATTTATGACAAATTTCTTTCAGGTAAGTAGAGGTGTGAGACAAGGTTGTCCTCTATCTCCTTACCTTTTTATTCTTTGTGCGGAGATATTAGCACATAAAATTAGAGGAGAAGAAAACATTAAAGGGATTGAGATTTTAAACGAAGATATCAAGCTAACTCAATTTGCTGATGATACGACTCTATTTTGCGCAGATATCTTATCCGTGAATAATGCACTTATTCTATTACAAAAATTTGGGAAGATATCAGGGCTGTGTTTGAATGAACGGAAAACTAAAGCGGTTTGGTTAGGAAAAGATAAAAATTGTAAAGCTAAACCTCTCAATTTAAATTGGACTGATGATCCAATCCGCATCCTTGGAACCTTCCACTTATACGATAAACTGAAAAACTTGAAAAAGAACTTTACGATTAAAGTTCAAAAAATACAAACAGTACTTGATATGTGGCGAGTAGTTATGAAATTGTCCCTTCTAGGGCATATTCCTTGGTACTTTTTTCCCATATTTTTATATTTATTTCTGAGATCTAAAATTTTTGAAATTTTTCAACCCATAATCCCCGTCATTTTCTTGCGAATCCCTGTCATATTTTTTAGATTTTAAAGGGAGATCAAGACCTGATTATTCCCGAGATCTTTTTGTATTATTAGCAAAATTTACGAGTAAATTTCAGTTTTTTTAAAGGTAAATAAACATAAATTATACGGCAGATCTTGATTGTTGGTTCACTTTCTGTTTATTCAAGTGAAATTCAAATCATAGTAATTTTCATCACATAAATAAAGGGGTTTACTCCATTCTCTTTTGTCTTAGTGTAAAGTTAAACACAACTTTTCCTTAAAATAGTCAAAACGTCTTTATAACATAGAATTAAAGGGGATATACTTCAAATAAATTAAATAAATGTAATAAATTCAAAAAAAATCAAGAAATATAATAAAATCTTGAAATGCTTTAAATTCTAAAAAATTATGAGCTCGCCCTTCGGGCTCGCGGGATTCGCAAGAAAATGACGGGGATTATGGGTTGAAAAATTTCAAAAATTTTAGATCTCAGAAATAAATATAAAAATATGGGAAAAAAGTACCAAGGAATATGCCCTAGAAGGGACAATTTCATAACTACTAAGGTGGTGTTGGATGGGAGCGGAAGAAAAAAAAAATTATTTAAAAAAAAAAAAAAAATTATAATTTAAAAAAAAATATATTTATATATAATAAAATGATCGCTACGCAAAAACCAATCGCAAAGAAAAACCAAAATCCAAAAAAGATGGATTCAAGAGATATTCTACAAGAAAGATTTCATGCTATTGACTTCTTGTTTGTAGAAGTTTTGGAAAAATTAAAAAAATCTCTAAATTTAGAAAATAAAAAAGAAAGGAAAATAGCAAAAAAAGAATTGAAAGAAATTATTATAAATATAAATTATAAATTGGATCATATTCCAGTTTTGAATTTATATTATAATATGCCTGAAGATATGGAAGATTTAGTAACTTTTGTAATATTTCATTATGCAGGTGAATTATTCAAATATTTTATAAATATTGGAGAAGGAAGTATGACAGTTTTTGAAAACTCAAATGGATATCCAACTTGTAATGAGAAAAAAATTGTTAAGAAATTATTAAATAAATTTTATAAAAAGATTGTGATAAAAAGTGAAGATCAAGATGAAAATAGAGACCACGATGAAGATTATGGAAATTATTATCTTGATACAGAAGAAGTATTTGATTATATTTATGGATAAATTTTAGCCCCAAAATGGGGCTTTTTTTTATGCTGAAATTTATAACTTTTGCGGAAAAAAAAAAATAAATAAAGTTAAAAAAAAATATTTATATATAATAAAAAAGGATGTCTTCATCTGATTTAAATAACTTATCATATGATGAACTTATGAAAATAGCAAAAAAGGAAACTAAAGAAAATAGAAAAATTAAAGAAGAACGAAAGAAACAAAAATTGATTGAATATATTAAAAATAAAAAAGAAGAAAATGATAAATTAAAAAAGAAACCAATAAAACTTAAACCTAAATCAAAACCTAAACCAAAGAAAATTAAAACATTTGATGATTATTTTCTTGAATGTATAAAAAATAAAAAGATTCCAAAAGATACTCCAAAATATTTAAAGAAAGCACTTGAAAGAGCAATGAAAGAATACCACGTTGGAATTAAATTTGAAAAATCTGCTCTTGATAATTTTGCTGAAAAATATGTAATTGAAGGAAAACCAAAAATCTTTCCTAAAGATTATTTTAAAGAAAAAGCTTCACAATTAAAAGATTTTCTTAGAAATCATAGAAATATTAAAGTTAGATTTATATTAGTTTGTTTAATGGAAAGAATGGAGCATGAAGATAAAATTAAAGATAAAGCTTATTTTCATTCTGAAACACATATTAATCTTGAAGGTATAGATGCTAAAGAGATTTTAACTAAAATAATTCTAGAAATTCTTAGTAAAATTTTAATTTATCAAAGAAATGGTTCAGGTTGGTATTTTAAAGAGATTTTATCATTAGAAATTCATACTATAAAATATAAACCTTTGAAAGGATCTTCATATATTAAACTTCCTGGTTTTATTTCAAGTAAAAAAGCTATAATAAATTTAGAAAATAAAAAAGATAATAAATGTTTCATGTGGTGTATTTTAAGATATTTACATCCACATGAAAAAGATCCTCAAAGAATTTCAAATTTAAAAAAATACAAAAACGATCTTAATTTTAAAGGTATAGATTTTCCATTTAAATTAACAGATATAAAAAGGTTTGAGAATCAAAACCCGAATCTCCCAGGAATTAATGTTTTTTCAATTAATGAATATAATAAATTTTATCCTTTAAGAATTAATGACAAAGATTGTAATAATACAATAGATTTATTTCTTTATGAAGACACCGGAAAAACACATTATACACTTATTAAAAATTTTTCAAGATTAATCAGTTCACAAGTTAGTAAAAATACTTCAATAAAAAAATATTTTTGTAAAAAATGTTTATCTCATTTTACAAAAGAGGATCTCCTAAAGAAACACATTATATTTTGTTCTAATAATGAGACAGCTGCAGTAAAAATGCCTCCTAAAAACTCATTTTTATCTTTTAAAAATTATAATAAAAAATTATCTTTACCATTTGTTATTTATGCTGATTTTGAATGTTTTACAAAACCAATGAATAATTGTGAACCGGATCCAAATTATTCTTATTCAATGGAATATCAAAAACATGAACCTTGTGGATTTTGTATTTATATTAAATCTTTTGATTTTGATGATAGAGTTGATAGAATATTTAAAATTAATCCAATTATTTATACAAAGAAAAAAGAAGATGAAAATATTGCATTAGTTTTTGTAAAAGAATTAAAAAAAATTGTAAAACAAATTAATTTTAGTTTTTATAATTTCCCACAAATGATGATATTTACAGACTCAGATAAAATAGAGTTTAATAAATCAACAAATTGTCATATTTGTGAAAAACCTTTTATTGAAGGAGACTTTAAGAATAAAAAAGTTAGAGATCATTGTCATTTTACTGGTAAGTTTAGAGGAGCTGCTCATAATAATTGTAATATTTTTTGTAAAAAACCTAGAGTACTTCCTGTAATATTTCATAATCTTCAAGGTTATGATTCACATCTTTTTATTGAAGAATTAGCAAAAATGAAAGGAGATTTAACTTTTATTCCTAAAACAGAAGAGAAATATATATCATTTTCTAAGAAAATTAAAGTAGCTGAATTTATGAGAGAAGATGAAAAAAATTACAATTAATTTTGAATTACGTTTTATTGATTCATTTAAATTTTTATTAACTTCCCTTTCAGGTCTTGTAAATAATTTGCAACCTGATGATTTTTATTCTATAAAAAGTTATTATGATAAAAATATAGAATTATTAACAAGAAAAGGAGTATATCCTTATGATTATGTAAATTCTTTAGAAAAATTCAAAGAAACACAATTACCACCAAAAGAAGAATTTTATTCAAAATTAAATGATGAAGACATAACTGATGAAGACTACACCCATGCACAAAAGGTTTGGTCACAATTTAATTGTAAAACTATTAAAGATTACCATGATTTATATCTTAAAACAGATGTATTACTTTTAGCTGATGTGTTTGAAAACTTTCGTAAAACTTGTTTGAAGTATTATAATTTAGATCCAGCTCATTATTATACATCTCCTGGATTAGCTTGGGATGCATGTCTTAAAGAAACAGAACAAAGACTTGAATTATTACATGATTATGATATGTTAATGATGTTTGATCAAGGAATTAGAGGTGGTATAACTCATATATCAAAAAGATATTCAGAAGCAAACAATAAATATATGAAAAATTATAATCCAAATGAAGAATCAAAATTTATTACATATCTTGATGCTAATAATCTTTATGGTTGGTCAATGATACAAAAACTTCCAACTCATGGTTTTAAATGGATGAAAAATCTTACAAAAGAAAATGTAATTAAAATATTAGAAAAGAAAATTACAAATATTGGTTATATTTTTGAAGTGGATCTTAAATATCCAAAAAAACTATGGAAAGAACATAATGATTATCCACTTGCTACAGAAAGATTAAAGTTTGGAACAGTAGAGAAACTTGTTGGATCTTTTTACAATAAAAAGAATTATGTAATACATTATAGAAATCTTAGACAATGTTTAGAATTAGGACTTGAACTTGAAAAAGTACACAGAGGAATATCATTTTATCAATCTGAATGGATGAAACCTTATATTGAAAAAATACAGAATTAAGAAAACAATCTAAAAACTCTTTTGAAAAAGATTTTTTTAAATTAATGAATAATTCTGTATTTGGTAAAACAATTGAAAATATAAGAAAAAGACAAAATATACAATTAGTAAATAATAAGAAAAAGGCTATTAATTTGTCATCAAAACCTAATTTTGATCGATTAACAATATTTGATCAAAAATTAATTGCAGTTCATTTGAAAAAGACAGAAATATATTTTAATAAACCTATTTATGTGGGACAAGCTGTTCTTGATTTGTCAAAATTTCATATGTATGATTTTCATTATAATTATATTAGAGAGAAGTATTCCAATAAAGCTGAATTATTATTCACAGATACAGATTCATTAATGTATGAAATTCATACAGATGATTTTTATTATGATATAAGAAAAAACATCAAAAAAAAGTTTGATACAAGTGATTATCCAGAAAATCATGAATCTGGAATTAAAACTGGAATTAATAAGAAAGTAATAGGAATGTTTAAAGATGAAGCTTGTGGAAAACAAATTACACATTTTGTTGGTCTAAGACCTAAGCTTTATTCTTTTAAAGTTGAAGACATTGAAGTAAAGAAATGTAAAGGAATTAAGAAAAATGTTATTAAAAGGGAAATAACATTTGAAGATTTCAAGAAATGTTTATTCTCAGAAAAAGAAGAAATGAGAACAATGAATATAATCAGAAGTAAAGATCATCAAATTTACTCGATGAAAATGAATAAAGTAGCATTATCTGCAAATGATGATAAAAGACTGATTTGTAAAAATAAAATTAATACTTTAGCTTTGAGAAAATAAAAAAAATAATATTATAAAATAAAATGATTAATTTCACAAAAAAAGATATTTTATTAATATATTTAAGAAGACTTTTTTTAATAGAAGATTTTGATGAAGAAATTAGATATAAAAGGTATAAGAGAGAAAGATTTTATAAAAGAGAAAATTTAAAAAATTTAAAAAAAAATAAAAGATTATAATGTATACAGAAGAAGAGATTAAATTATATTCTTCCATATTAAAATCTTATGAAAAAAGTAAAATTAAAAAAAAGAAAAAAAGAAATATTCCAATATATGAAAAATGCAAACATGAGAATAAAGAAATTATTGATTATGCTGAAGTTTGTTGTGATTGTGGTCTTCAAATTCAAAGAATATTAAATTATGATGTTAATATATCTGATTGGGAAAGATGTTGTTATAGAAAAAAATCAGTATACCAAAGAAAGTATTTTTTTAAGAAAAAGATCAATGAAATACAAAAAACTTTTGATATAAAAAATGATGATATTTCTAAGATTAATGAAATACTTTATAAAATTGATAATGCAAATTTAATTAAGAAAGTAAATACACAATTTGGAAGAAAGAGAATCATTAATATCACTTTTATTATAAAAAAGATTTTAATTATTCTTGGATATAGTAATGTTGATGAATTATTACCACTAAAACTTTCAGAAGAAACAAAAGCTTTTTATGAAGAATGGTGGGAATTAGTTAAAAAAGAAATTATAATATCATAATTTTAATTAAGTTTTGAAATTAAGTTGTAGCAGAAAAAAAAAATAATAATTTAAAAAAAAAAATATTTATATAAAATAAAAATGAATTCTTCACAAAGCAAATCTGTTAATACGCAATACAAAGCAATTCCTATCACTCTTTTTGGTGTAACATATTTTGATAAAATATTATATGGTAAAATGTTTATGATTGATCTTCATTTTCACAATATATATATTAATTATCGAAGATTTTATGAGTTAAGAAAGAGAGAAATTGAAGATAAAATTACATCAGATAATAGTTTAAAAATAAAAGATATATTAAGATATTTTAAAAAAAGTCAAAAAAGTAATGAAATAGACAAACAAAAAAGAAAATATTTGAATAGAATAAGAAAAGAAATAAAATATATTAGAAAATATTTAATGAAAGAAGAATATAAAAAAAAAAAAGTTTTATATTGTATAGAAGGTGATGATATAAAATTCGGAATTTTAAATTATGAAAAGTTAATAGATTTTACATATTCTAATTATTTAAGTTTTAGCATAATTAAAAGTATTATGTTAAGACAAAAAAAATATAGAAAATCATTATATCGTGAAGATATTTATAAATGTCAGGGAAAACTTTCATTGAGAAAAGATAATAAAGAAATAATTAAAGAAATAAGAAAAATTGTTAAAGATTTTAAAAGTTATTTTAAAGAAAAAGATGTTATTATTCATTGGCAAACCGATTATTCTGATTCTGATTCTGATTCTGATTCTGCTAGAGTTAGTGTTAGTGATAGTCAAGTTAATTATATTTATTAATAATTATATCCCTTTTTTAGGGATTTTTTTTATGCTGAAATTTACAATTAAAAAAAAAAATAAAATTTAAAAAAAAAAATATTTATATATAATAAAATGCAACTAACAAGTTTCGAAAACATTTCTAAAGAAAATCTTATTTTTAACGAAGCCAAACAATATAAAGTCAAGAATTCCAAAATGAAATATCATCGTATTAAAATCGAAACAACTTATCCTAATGGTAAGCAAGGTCCTCTTATAATTGAAACACCTTTACTTTTTAGTTTTGGTGTATCTGAAAGAAAGAATCAAGAATCACAAGAATTAGTTGGATATACAATTCCTGTTTGTTTATGGGAAAAAGATAAAGATCCAACAAAAGAAGAAAAAACTTTTTTTAAAACATTAGAAAATATCCAACAACTTTGTTATAACCATCTTGAAGATACAATTGGTGTTGAAGAATCTCAAAATTTATCTCATATTTTATATTATAAAAAGAAAGAATATACTGATAAAAAAGGAAGAACTAAAACAGTAATTGATGATAGTGTTTCACCAGTTTTATATGCAAAACTTATATATTCAGAAAAATCTAATAAAATTCTATCTTTGTTTAAAACAAAAGGAAATAAAAATGTTGATCCATTTGAATACCTTAATCAATATTGTAAAGTAAAATTAGCTTTAATAATTGAGAGTATTTATATTTCCAAATTAGTAAAATCTATTCAAATTAAAGTTCATGAAGTTTATGTTAGACCATTGAAACCAAGAGAATCATTATTAATGATTAAAGAAGAAAGTGATGACGAAGACAATGAAGAAAATGAAGAAGGTGATTCACAGGATTTGTTTTAGACTGGAAAAAATTATCAGCCCTCTTTTAAGGGCTTTTTTTTTATGTCGCTTGAAACAATTTTTAATACTACAATAGTATTAAAAATCTTTCAAATCACTCAAAGGAATCCATGAATTAAACTTGTCAGGATATCCACTCCATTTAACTAAAGCTAACTTTTTCTTGGTGTCTCGTTTCAATACTTTCTCAATTCTATATATTTCTTGTTTTGTTTTTTGTAACTCTTTTTCATAAAAAGATCCTTTTACTTCTTCACCCATTAAATCAACAATTTTATAGGTGATAGGTTTTGTATTTAATATTTCATTAACCACAAATATTTCCTCTGTCCAGTTAGGAGTATATCCTTTATCAAATACAGGTCTCTTATATTTTGATATACGAACGAAATCTCCAACCTTAAATTTTATTTTTCCAGGTTTCAAATAAATTAAATCTGAATATAAATTAGCATAAACTTTTTCTTCGTTTTCTTTTTTACTAGCTTGAATTGGAGTCATTTTAATACTAGAATGTCTTGTTTTATTATAATCATTAACTAATTTATCAAGGATGTCCCAGTAAACAGTATTGTTATTTACACTGAACATCTTAAACATTCTGGTTTTCATTGTTTTATTCCATCTCTCAACAATGCTTGATTTCTCTTCATTCTCTGTATGATATAATTTGATTTTATTCTTTTCAAGGACCTTCTTAAAATGTTTACTGATAAATTCAGAACCTTTATCTGTCCAAAGCATTTTTGGTTTACGTTTACTTTTCTTAAATATATCATCAAATGCTTTACTAACACTTTCAGTCTTTTTGTTTTTCAATGGTTCAATCCATCCATATTTACTAAAAATATCTATTACCATCAGTAAATAATTTATTCCTTTATTCCATTTACTAAACTTTTGCATTTCAACCAAATCTGCAGCCCAGATTTCATCAATCCCATTTGATATTACAGTTCTCTTTGAAAAATTTCTAGTGATTGGTTTATGTAATTCATCGGCTAATTGTTGAGTCCAATCACTATTATTACTCAACGCCGCTTTACGTTTTTTGTCTTCTTTGGTAAACCCAAACCAAGTTTCTGTTTAGTATTTATAATAAATCTCGCTGTTTGACCCCATTTCGGTATTTCACCGTATGGAATCAGATCTAAAGATTTAACCATTTGTCTATCACATTCATTCTTATTTTTTCCCATATCATAACATATATCATGATAAGCAGCAATTTCATCTACTTTATTATATGGTTTAACCATCCATTCTAATACTTCACCTGTTTCAGGATCATATTTTAATTGTTCATTCAAAGGGTTATACGGTCCCATATACTTGTATTCTCCAGGAGTCCAACCACCTTTTGGTTTTGGCAATTTTCCAATGAGTTTATGAATATCTACACTACCTCCTTGAAAGTCTAAATCTTTTCTATTTGTTTTATATTTTAATTTTGGTCTTATTTTAGTACTTAGTTGATCCATCATATCTGAAGTTGTTTTTTGTAAAAATGGTTTTGCGTGGTCTAATGCATAATCTAATGCTTTTTTTTGCATGTTTTTATTTCTCATTAATTCACTTGCTCCATATCGTCCCATTTCAACTGTTTTTTTACCTAACCAAGGTAAAGCATGAGTTAAACCTGTTAATGCTAATTCACCAAAGCCTTCTCCTTCTTGTGTTTGTGAAGAAGAAGGCTTAATTAGTTTCCCTGTTTCTTAACAAAACGTGTTTTTTTTATTCCACAAGAAGCACATTTACAGAAAAACATTAATCTTCCATTTTTTGTTGTTTTATATCCACTAGGTTCTACACAATCAGTTTGTTTTTTTTCTTTCACACAATAAGATTTCATTTTATATTAAGATTATATAAATATAAAATAAAAAAAAATGGAAGAAAGTAGTAGATCTGTATTTATAGAGAATGAAATAAAAAACTTGAATGAAATGATAGAATGCATATTTGATAATATTGTTTATACTAATTTTAATGAAGATAAAAGATTATTAAAGATAATTACTTTAGTTTTGAAAATAAAGAGAAAACTTGGAATATTAAAAGGATTGATAAAGGGAAGTATATATATTTGATTTTTTATAACAATGATTGTTATAAAAAAAGATTATTCAAAGTATTTTTTAATAAATCTTTCATTAAACATAGTATCACTTAAACTGAATGGTTTTAGTATATCATAAAAATCTTTTTTCATTGACCATTGATGAAGAAAATAAAGACAATAATAACCACAAAGAACACTTTTAATATTTTGATATTGACTTGAGTTGTAAATTATAGGTTTACCATTACTTTTAAATTCTTCAGGATAACCCATTCCAAAACTATCAAAATACCATATAAATTTATTATCATGACTTTTCACACAACAAACCCAATGAGTTCCAACGTTTTCATATGAATCAAGATTTATTATACATGGACTATGATTTTTAGACATATTTTCATCTCTTGAATATATACCTTTGAAATTTGGAATTTTTAAGTATTTTATCCATTTCATTAAATCAATATTACTTAATGGTTTGTTTATGAATTTTGGTTTTATAATATTGTTCCGAGAATTGGAATGCTGTTGAATGGACTGTCCTTCCCTAATAAAAGACCTTTTCCTTTTTTCGTAGTTTTTTTTGACTTTTTTTTTCCCATACCAAAAGTATTTTTTCCCCATTGACCTATAAAAGGTGGAGGTGGCTCATACATTCCTATTCTTGGTGCTCCTTTTTCTATTCTTGGTGCTCCTTTTCCTTTTGGTCTACCTACTCTTGGTGCTCCTTTTCCAGTAATTTTTTTAAAAGCTTCAATAGCAAGAGGTATACCAATACTAGCTAGTAATGTACCTAATAATCCACCAGATTGTTTTTTAGTTGGTTTTATCACTAATTTACCTCCAGATTGAAGAGCGTTTAATATGTCTTGTTTTTGTTTATTTGTAAGTAGATTTTTATTTTCAATGAGTTTTTTTATTTTATCTTGTGGTATTAAAAAACCACCTATTTGACCATTACCACTTATCTTTTTAACAATTTGACTTGCTCCTTCACTTGCTAAACCAGCAAGAGCAGATAATCCAAGTGTTTTAGCTAAAGTTGGTGCAACAGCACGTGCTAATGGAATAATACTACTAAATAAACTTCCTCCCTGTCTCATTACTTTTCTAATTTGTGTTTTTGATATCTTGATGTCTGTTCCTTTTCCTAATGATTTAGCCTTTTTAATTTTGTTAATTTGATTAGTTGTTAATAGTAATTCATCATTTCCACTTGTTTGATTATTTTTTAATCTAAATGTTAAAGGAGTGTTTGTTTTATATGCTTTTGCAAGTTTCTTTTTTTGATTGTCAGATAAATTTATTTTGTATGGATGATAAGTTGTCATTTTAATTTTATTATTAGATTATATAAATTTTTTACATTTTATACAATTACTAATTCATTTCCAATTTTATCAATTTTCACCATTTCTTCATATAAAACTATAGCATGAACATTAAAGTCAGCAGTTGCATTTCTGCTTAATGTATATCTGAATATTAATTGTTTAGGATCTCTAGTGATTTTTTCTGCTTGATATGTAAGATTAAAATATATCAAACCATATAGAGAATTATAATTAGCTAAATTAAGTTGTGTTCCTGTATTATAATCATTTTTCCTCATTGCGTATGACATTACATCATTGAATATTCTTACTTTACCTTCACTATCATATTCTGTTTCTGGATAAAATACTCCATTTCCATATTCTAATCTACAGTTTTGTAAATGAGAATTAGCATCAGCTGTATTCAATTTATAAGTATCCATAAGATAAGGATTATCTTCAGCTTGAACATTATTAGGTGGATTTGTTCTTTTCAAGTAAACAAAAATATGTTTTATATTATCAATACTACTTGATATTTGAAAAAATCCTGATGATTTTGTAGGAGCTGATGATTCATACATTTCCCTTAAATATTTCCATTTTGTTTCTTTCATGAATGAACTAACAAATTTATCATATAAAGAGTCTTTTGGTGTTAATTTTGGTACCCAAAGTAAAAATTTTGTAACAACAACTCTTCCAGCATCAGTACCATTAGCCATATGAATTAATTCACTGTCATTTTGAAGCTCAATGTTGAATTGTAATTGCATAGGTACAAGCATCTTATCTTCAAGTTCTTCAAAGAAAGAAAAACGATTTAATGGAATAATAGTATTAATATTTTTAGAACCACCACTACCATCATCTGCATTTGCTTGAGACTGTATTCGCCTAGCTTCAAATCCTGAATTAGTATTAGCAGTTGTATTATCAGTATCCAAATACCAGAAACTGTTTTTAGCTACTGATCTGCTATAATCATCAGAATATTCTAACAAATTTTTAACAAAAGTAACTTTATGTAAATTATTAGTATCATAAATTATTTTACCTGCAGATTTAAGCATGATATGATTAATTAAACTATGTGAACCATTTAAAACTGTAATTCTGTCAGCTGCAGCATAACCAGCACCATCTGCTATTTTTTGTAACTCAAAATCTACTTCAAAATATGCGTTATACCAATCGTAAAATGCTGATCTATCATTAATTGTGAATTTATAACCAGTTTTAACTTGAGATTGACCATTAGCTGGAATTCTAATCACATCATCTAATTGAAATCTTATCATTTCATTTCTTTGTAAATATTCACTTGATCTGAAAGCCATATTTTATTTTATAAGATTACATAATTTTTTATTTTTTTATTTTTATTCCATTACCAGATATTAATCTATTTAATATCATGTCAGTATTTTCTTCTTGTTTTTTAACTGTTTTTGGTGTTGATTGTCTTGTTTGTTTTGTTTTTTTAGGAGTGTTTATTCTCATATTACCTAATTTTTTCATTATTAAATCACCAGATTTTTCAGAAATCTTTTTACCTAATCTTTCTCCAGTATGAGAAATCCCTGCTTCTAATGCTTTTTTAGCCACAGGTTTAGCAAATTTTTTAAAAACAGTTGTCATAACACTTCTAATTGGTTTTAAAATATTATCAACAACCATACCATTACCTTTATGTTTATACATAAATCTACCTAATTTTGGATTATAAAAACGAGAAAATTCGTAAGATTTCATTTTTTATTATTAGATTTATATTATTTTTTTCAACAATAATGAAAAAGATGTATCCGCCCCATTGAGGTCAATTAATCTTCTTTTTCCATCTGTAATGTAAATTCTTATACTATTAATAGTATTTTTATTTACTGGATTATAAGTAATTCTTTTTGGTTCAAGAGTAAAACTAAATGATGGTCTTAAAACAGAAGTGGAAAAACTATAAATAATATCACTATCTTGACCATCTACAAGTGAATCATTAATTAAATCACAATGTATATTTAAAATATCTGTATCTTGACTTAAATTTGGAACTCTAGGACCCACATTTATTTTATCTTTTATAATTTTCTTATCAAATCCTAATAATTCATAAAAATTACTTTGTGTAAAATCCAGTTGATAATTTTCTTTCAATCTTATTGTTACTCTAAAAGTTGTTTCATCAAAAATAATACTAATTGGATATTCATCTTCTTTTCCAGATTGTTTTATTGCAGTTATATGTTTAATAAATGCATTGATATAAACATAATTCCAAACCCCACCTGGAAAACTGATATCTTTAAATGTTCTACCATTATCAGAACTGTATCTAATTAATTGATTTTTATAATCAGCATTTATATTAAACCATGTAAAACTCATATTAATAACACGATTAAGACCAATTACATATTGTGAGTTGTTGTCTAAAACAATTGGTTTACTAAATTTTGTTGTGAAATTTTCAGGTTTGTTACCATTTTCTGTTTTAACAGAATATGATGATAATACTATTTCTCTATCCATTTTATAATAATAATATATTATTGTTTAAAATAATTTTTATAAATCTTTTCATGTTGAGATTTATTTATTACTTTTGTTTTCAAAAGGATGTCTAAAATTGCAATTCCAATATTATACATTTCAATATTTGTATTACCAGCTATAATAGAACCTACAATTAATTCAAGTTTTTTAAGAAGTTCTTTTGGATCATTGTAAAATGTTACATTTCCACCTTTTTTTATTTTAAGTCCTTTACCAGTTTTTTTTAATTCATCTCTTCTTAGTTTAATTATATCACTTTCAATCTCTAACAATTTTCTTTGTCTCATAAGTTCTTCTTTATAAGAATAATCATCTGATTTATTTATTTCTTTTGTTAAATAAGCTTTATCTGTTCCTAATCTTTTCACCATTTTATTATATTTTTCAAGTGCTTCTCCTTTTGATTCTTCAGTAATTTCTTCAATAATAGGTAAATCATATTTTTTAAATATTTCTTTTTTATTTAAAGCTTTTCTTTGTGTTTCTTCCAAATAATCACCAGGATCATAGTCTGGTGGAGAGTCTTCAGGTATTTGTTTTTCTTCTTGTGGTGAAACTTCATCACCAAAATCTTCTGGTATATCATAATTTTCTTCATCAATTAAACCTTCTAAATCCATTTCTTCAAAAACTCGATCTGGATCATCATCTACTTCTGGATAATAATCAATCTCTTTTTTATCTTTCATTTTCTTTTTTGATACTTTGCTTGTTGGTATTGGCACCAAATTACTAATATTTACTTCATCTAATTTTGATGTTATAGGTTTGAACATTTTTTCATAACCTAATTGACTTGTTTCTTCGCCTAATTTTTTCTTTGTTATTCTATCATGAACAAAATTAATTTTATTTCCCAACTCAGATTTTTGTTTAGCAAGTTCTTTCCATTTCAATAAACTCATTTTTATTATTATGATTGTATTATTTTTTAAAATTATCTATATTTAAAATAAAATGAAAATACCAAACTATGATCTAGATGATGACTTAATTTCTAATTTTAAGCAATTACATGATTTCATGCCAGATCAAAGTTTTAGAATGCTTATTTGTGGTCCTTCAGGTTCTGGAAAAACAAATGTTTTACTAGATATGATTCTTAGGTTATTATATTATGATAAGATATATTTATATGCTAAAAATTTAGAACAACCAAAATATAAGTATTTATTAAGAAAATTTAAAAAATCAATTAATAAAGAAGCAGGTTATGAAGTTATAGAACCTAGTAATGATGAAATTTTACCAGTTACTGAATTATCAGATGATAACCAAAAAGTAATCATATTTGATGATTTTGTTTGTGAAAAGAATCAAAAACCACTGATTGATTATTTTATTAATGGAAGGCATAAAAATTGTAGTGTTATTTATCTTTCACAAAGTTATTACAAAACACCAAAAGATATACGACTAAATTGTTCTCATTTCTGTATTTATGAATTTCCAAGTAATAATGAAATTTCTATGATATGTCGTGAAAATAATGTTGATAAAAAGAAATATAGATTAGCTACAAAAGATCCTTATTCTTTTTTATATATTGATAAACCAAAGAAAGAAATATTTAAAAATTTTAATGATATTATATAAATCTAATAATAAAAAAAAATGAGTTACTCAAATGGTTTATTATCAGAATCTAGTAATTATAAAACAACTCAAGTACAACCAGGATTACCAGGTGTTGGTTTTAAATTAACTTCTTCAGGCGATTATGATATTCAAAACAAAAAATTAGTAAATGTGGATAATCCAGTAAATTTAAAGGATGCTATTAATTATGGTACTGCTAAAACACACTTTTTAAACTTAGATGGATCAACTCATATGACTGGTGATTTTGATTTAGGAGGAAATAATATAATTCGTCCTGGAGGAATTGATATGAATCGAAAATTAATTACAAATATGGATACAGATATAAATAATGATTTAGCAGCTGTAAATGTGGCTACTTTAAAGAGTTATCATCCTGATGCACCTCCTCATACTCATGAAGTTATTAAAAATATTAATTTGAAAGATCTTTATAATGTTGAACAAAGTAAACCTCAAAGTTATGATTATTTACAAACAAATCAAAATAATTTAATTTCTTATAGTGATGCAAATAATATTTTCTTAAATCGTAAAGAAGAAAATCCAATGGAAGATCATCTTGATATGAATTATCATTCTATAACAAATATTCAAACAGCAGGTGATAATGATGCCTTTTCTTTGTTTTATGGGAAAAGTATTTTTTTAACATTAAATGGAGGTAGATATTATGATGCAAAAAATACAAGAATAATAAATTTAACAACTCCAAGAAGTGATAAAGATGCAGCTAATAAAGCATATGTTGATGGAAGAATTAGTGGTATTCCTCATACGCAAAATATAAGTGCAAATATTAATTTGAAAGAACTTTATAATGTTGAACAAAGTAAACAACAAAATTTTAGTTATTTAACACAAAATTATAACAATTTAGTTTCCTATAATGATGTAAAGAATATTTTCTTATCACGTAAAGAAGTCTCTCCAATGGAAAATGATATTGATATCAATAATCATCGAATATTTAATTTATCAAAATTACCTACATTTGATCATGAAGTTGCAAATAAAGAATATGTAGATACTAAATTAAGTAATCCTGCAGATAAAGATCTAAATATGAATAATAAAAAGATTACTAATTTAGAAGTTCCCACATATTATACACATGCGGCTAATAAACAATATGTAGATCAAGAAACTGTAAAAATAAATAGTCAAATACATCAATTAGATCTTCATAAATTAAGTAATCCTACAAATGTTAATCTTAATATGAATGATAAAAAGATTACTAATTTAGCAACTCCAGATTCAAGTGAAAAAAATTCTGCAGTAAATGTTTCATATTTAGAAAATTATGTAAATAAATCTCATATCTCAGCATCCTCTCATCCAAAAGATGAATTCAGATATTTAATGGAAGATGTTAATGAAAGTTCATCAGAAAGTAATATTACTGTAACTGGATTTACTAATTTAAATAAAAGTCCACATATTTTTAACAAAAAAGTTTATGATATGCTTCTTGACATTAATTTTGATTATAAATATATTTCCAGATTAGGTTTTAATATGTATAAATTACCAGAAGGAGAATATACAATTTGTATTGAGTTTTTTCCTCCAACAATGGATAATGTTAGTGTTAATGTTGTTTCATCAAGTTTAAATATTGGTCAACAATCAACAAAAATTTTTCAAAAAGAAGGATATACCAGATCCATAATTCATTTACATAAATATCAAATTTCCCCACCTGAATATATAATGGTTGATTTACATTGTGATGGATCAAAATCATCACCTATAGTAAAAGCACCTGCTTATTTGATTATTTATGGTGTAAAAAATTATGTTAATGATGTTGATTCAAGTGTTTATGATTCTCCTTATATTTTTGAAAATCAGAAAATGGTGATGGAAACAGATATTGAAATGAATAATCATGATATTAGTATTAAAAATCCAACAAAAGATGATCAACCTGTTAGTTTAGCTTTTTTGAAATCATTAAAATATAATTTTAACATTCTATTCTATTTTAAAAAAGAATATTCAAGTGTTTGTAAGTATAATAATATTGCAATAACTTTTTATAATAACAAAGATTCTTTATTGGAAGAAATATATGTAAAAAGTGAAATTTCTAAAAATAGAAATGATTATTTAATAAAAATAAGATTGTTTTATACTACTAGTGGAGGAAAAATTACAAAAGAATTAATAAGAACTGATACTTCTTTTTCTCATTTTGTTTTTAAAAATATAAATTTCATATTACCAGAAAATAGAAATTTATTTATGCAAGTTTTTAATAATTTAGGAAATTTTACAAATTTAAATGAAATTCAATTTCAATTAATTTTCAGTAGAAAAATAATAAATTAAAATAAATATTATAAAATAAAAATGTCAATCAAAAGAATAAAAACATTAAGGCATAAAGAACCAAAAGATATATTTGAATTCAATCATATTGCTTCAACTTTAAATCCTGAGAAAATCCAACAATTAAAGGATTTATACTCTTTTTATCATAAAAAAACATGGATATATAAAAACAGTCAAAGTAAATATAAAAAAATAAATTATATTATGAATATTTCGTCTGTGTTACTAGCTTCAGTTGGTGTAATAACAGGTGGAATAACCTTAAACCCTATTATTTTAAGTGTTTTAACTGGAGCTGGAATAATATTAAAAACATATCATGAAATGAAAAATTACAAAGGTAAATTAGATATGGTTAAATTTGGATTTACAACTTATGAAAAAGTGTTGACTAATTTACGAACAGCAATGAGAGGTGGTGAATTCGATTATCAGAAATTCATATCTGATATGAAACTTTTAGATCAAGAAATGATAGAATTAACACCTACTTCATCGAAGATTGAAAAGAAATACATTAAAAAGTTTAAGACGTAAGAAATTAATTAAAACCAGACTTGTTTTTTATTTCACGCTGTTATTTTAATTAGATATTTTCATAAACTGAAAGCAGGTGTTAAAATATTATGAAAATTGTTTTGACTGTGTTTAATATTTTGATGATTTTACACATGAATATTCAAGAAGGGGTTTTTTCCCTTTAGTTCTTACTATAAAATAATTTTTCACAAACTCTTCACAAACATGTACAAGTTCTGTACAGGAGTTGTACATGTTTGTGAAGTATAAATGAAATTATTACTTATTTAGTTTCCAGGATAACTCCCAAACAATGACATCATGGACTTCCTGTGTTTCCGAGAATGACAGATTGTTTTGACTAAGTTTAATATATGATTTTTCACAAACAGACACAAGTTCATGTTCATCTACACGTACGAGCATAGATTCATGTTCGTGAACATGAAAGTTTGCTAAAATGTGAAACATTTGATTGGTAAATAGTTATCACGTGATTATAGAGACTGTAACCATAGTTTCATTACTTGTTTTGAGTTGGATCCTCGTTCTTTTCTAGTTTCAGAAACCTTGGATCAAAGCGGGTTAGTAGTTATGAAATTGTCCCTTCTAGGGCATATTCCTTGGTACTTTTTTCCCATATTTTTATATTTATTTCTGAGATCTAAAATTTTTGAAATTTTTCAACCCATAATCCCCGTCATTTTCTTGCGAATCCCGCGAGCCCGAAGGGCGAGCTCATAATTTTTTAGAATTTAAAGCATTTCAAGATTTTATTATATTTCTTGATTTTTTTTGAATTTATTACATTTATTTAATTTATTTGAAGTATAAAACGTATCCCCCTTTAATTCTGTGTTATAAAGACCTTTTGACTATTTTAAGGAAAAGTTGTGTTTAACTTTACACTAAGACAAAAGAGTATGGAGTAAACCCCTTTATTTACGTGATGAAAATTACTATGATTTGAATTTCACTTGAATAAACAGAAAGTGAACCAACAATCAAGATCTGCCGTATAATTTATGTTTATTTACCTTTAAAAAAACTGAAATTTACTCGTAAATTTTGCTAATAATACAAAAAGATCTCGGGAATAATCAGGTCTTGATCTCCCTTTAAAATCTAAAAAATATGACAGGGATTCGCAAGAAAATGACGGGGATTATGGGTTGAAAAATTTCAAAAATTTTAGATCTCAGAAATAAATATAAAAATATGGGAAAAAAGTACCAAGGAATATGCCCTAGAAGGGACAATTTCATAACTACTGTGGCGCAGTAGGGACTTAACTGTTTTTGGAAAAGCAGTTATAACAAAAGCACTTGGAATTAGCCCAATTGTGTACTCCATGTCTATGTTGGAAGCTCCAAAGTCTGAATTAGAAAAAGTAAATAAACTAATTTTTAAATTCATTTGGAAGAACAAACCGGATAAGATAAAAAGAGATGTGCTGTATCAAACTATCGATAGAGGGGGCCTTAAGTTGCCAAATATTTTCCTTATGGATAAAGCATTGAGATTGAACTGGATAAGACGTCTTGTGGTGAACAAACCTGGCAATTGGAGGATAATCCCTCAATACTATTTTGACAAATATGGAGGAATTGAATTCTTACTTAAATGCAACTACGATGGTAAAAGTTTAGATAAACAAATACCAGCATTTTATAGGAATATGTTATTATATTTTAAAGAATTGAAATATCTTTATGATAAAGAAAATAGAGCAAAATATGTTTTATTTAACAACACACTTATCCTCATTGATAAAAAGTCGGTATTTTGGAAGTCTTGGTTCGATAACAATGTTGTTACCGTTCACGACTTACTGAAAGATGATGGCACAGTAATGACATACAAAGATTTTATTAAAAAGTACAAAAATATTAAGTCAAACTTTCTTCAGTTTTATCAGATGTTATCAGCGATTCCAAAACGTCTTTTTATTTTAGCGAAAAATATTGATATAGATAAAGAGAACCTTAAGACAGGAAGGCTTGTAGCCTTAGGCCCAGACTTCGAAATAGATCTATTAAAAATGAAGTGTAAGGACTACTATTTGTTGTTTATTGAAGCAAAATATGTGCGTCCAACAGGATTTCGAAAATGGTCGAATTACTTTGGTAGGGATGTCACAAAAGAGTGTGAAAACAGTTTAAAATTGACTAGAAGTATTTGTCAAGATACAAAAGTTATACAAACAACTTTTAAATTATTGCACCGCATTATCTTCACCAAAAAAGAACTGGAATTCTGTAGTATTGCTTCCGACGCAAAGTGTATATATTGTGCACAAGAAGACTCTATAGAACATTGTCTTTTTCAGTGTCCAATAGTGATAGATTTTATTTCTAGTATATCCAATTGGTTTGAACGGGAGACAAACCAAAGTTTTGAATTAAATAACCACTATCTTCTCTTTGGATCTGCAACTAACAATATAGAACATTTAAAAACTGATTATAAAAAACTTATAGAAAATCATTTTATCATATACTTGAGACATTATATTATATCTAATAAAGTGTGGGATAATAATCTTGTAGTAAAAGAATTTCAGAATAGTTTTCGAAAGTATTGCAAATCGCTTAAGATAAATAACCCTTTTACATAAATTTTGTAATTGTAACTGATGAATTGCTCTGAATTGTATTTCAATTGTACTGTAGTACTTGGAAATATATTTCTAGTGTTTAAGTTGTAATTAGTGTAATTAGTGTTTAAATTAGTGTAATTAGTGTTTAATCAGTGTTAAAGTTGTAATTAGTTGAAATCAATAAAACTTATTAAAAAAAAAAAAAAAAAAATGTTTACGATGAAATAATTTATCGGTTTTCTCAAGGTTGGCGTTTTGTAGACAATTATTCCGATGAAAGAATTCCCGACCAGCGAAACTATAAGTATCAGGCAGTAAGCAAAAGTTTTTTCCGATTTTGTCCGCTGTAGGATTAAGCAGACTGGAGCAACTCGACTCATTCACCGTTGTGTTCATGTTGTATTCTCACAAATCGAGATGGTTTCTTAAGAGTAGGCGCTGCAGTAGTTATCTTCGGTTAACCGGAATAACTTGCTAGTCGTCATGCAGGGTTAATAAGGTTAAACAGTTGCCATAACAACCGACCATTTTTCATGTGGTTGTCAGTTTTCTAAATCATATTTTCATAGAAGCTAGCAAATTGCACTTGCAAAATATATTCATTAATAGTTCAGTTCTCACGATGGATTCTCTGAGAAGTATTCCACTTTTTTGTTAACAGTACAATATGACACTGATAAGATAGTTAGCAATGTAGTGACGGATCTAGGGTAGGTGCCCGGGGGGTGGGGGGGGGGGTAGCACTCCCTTATCTTACAAATAAAGGCCCCTGACATTTTTACTTCTCCCTTATCCAGTCCCCTCCCCCTAATGATGGAGTTAGGATACTCTACTGTAAGAGTATATAAAGCCAGGTGTATAGAAATAAAGAAAACAAAAGACACCTTTTAAACACCCGGCAAAAAAAAAAATGAAACTTACCAACTGGACAAAAACGATAGGGTCAGTTTAGTTTAGAAAGTTTAGCGTTTACAGAGTCTATTTTCTCGCACATGTATTAGTTATTAAATAAATACACGGAGGGATTCATGCACATTTTTGTGGTTTTCCGCGAATCCTGTTTAGTTTTTAATTAAGGCAGGACGAGGTAGGCAGCGATATTAGAAGGAAAGAAAAAATGTTTTGCTTATCGCAAGAGAAAAAAAACCTCAGTAAATTTGCTATAAGATAAATACATGGATGCATTCAAATTATGTTGTTTGTGGTGTTTGCTTAATGAATGGTCGCCGGCAACGCCAATTAAAGCGACGTGAGCTCATTCGGTATAATAGAAATATATGACGTTTGATGAGTAAATATCATGAAGAAGTGGTTTGTTTTGAAACATTGCTTGCACCCGTAAATTCGTGTCTTGTAAAAGGCTACAGCACAGTGCTGTACGCAAAAATATTGCCTTCTAAAACCCCGTATAGCGAACTCTTAACTTGCAAATTGTTTGCTTTTTTATTTCTTCGCGTTGACTGATTCTCATTTCTTACACAGTTTTAAGTTATTTGGTAAATGCATGGAAATATTCAAGCATATTGGTGTTTGCGGTGTTTGCCAAATGAGCTGAAATTGTCGCTTTAATTGTCGCGACCACTGGTCTCCGGCAAAGCAATTAAAGCGATATGAGTTCATTCCATATAATAGAAACATATCACGTTCGACGAGAAAATATCAAGAAGAAGTGGAAAACGTTAAAACATGGCCTGCTCTTGTAAATTCTTTTCATGTAAAAGACTACAGTTCAGTACTTTACGCATATCATTACATAATAGGCTAATTTTCATATATAAACATTCTAACTTGGCTTCGAGACTTATGGAAATAAAACACAAGAAATGAATCATTCATCCCTGAACCTCAATGTGATTTCTTTTGTTTTATTCCCCTAAACCTCAAGGCGAGTACGAATTTTAGTATATCGAAATTGGCCCATTGCCGAGAAGAGATTCCCAAGCCTGGTTGTCACGCGTCGGTAAAATCCCAGACGACTGGATATTTTTATGTCGACAGTATATGTTTTGTATCACTCTGCCATCATCTTCGGAAGAGGCAACAATTTGTAGTTGAAAAATAACTCTGTCAGATAGTAAGTTAGTTAGTCAGTCATTCTTACTATTTGAAACAGACCCTGATTTAAGTTATGTTTTTACTCTTATATTTCAGATAAACAGCTGCACTGGTAGAGATGGTAAATTATTCCATGTTAAATTGACTGTTGTTGCAATCAATCATATATATATATATATATACAAATATGTATACAATGTGCCCTCCCGGTTATTACCATAATGGCTTTATGGCAACTCCTGAACTTGGGCACAGGATGTACGGTTACACATTGTTGGATTGCATTGTGGAGTCACGAGAGTGCTCAAACTGCGAGCAGTGAGCGAAGCAACATGCCAATAGTGAACACCTCTTACGAGGCTCTCTCTCTCTATATATATATATATGTGTGTTCTTCCCATATATATATATATATATATATATATATATATATAGGCTCTCTCTCTATATATATATATATATATGTGTGTTCTTCCCATGTCAGCCTTTCTGAAAAATGTATATGTAAAAATGTACCTATTCAATCAGACACATAGAAAACCATTCTTGCGATATGGCCAGTAGCAGGGGCGTAGCTAGGATTTTTCGAGGGGGGGGGGGGGGTGTTACACAGTGTCACACCAGGGGTACTTACCAGATTGTCATGTCGACATCCACGCTGTGTTTACTAAAATTATCTCACTAAGGCGGAGTCACGGGCACCCCAGGACCCCCCTAGCTACGCCCCTAGCTACGCCCCTAGCTACGCCCCTGAGTAGCTCATGCATGTGCACAACCATATCACCTGGGTTACTCAGAATCATTGAATTAAAATGTACTTTAATGTGGCTCTTGAACCACAATACCGCCTCTGCAAAATACCATTTCTTTTTTTTAAAATGTGAAATTATAGAAATTAAATTGATAGCTTCCGATTAGAAAATAAAGAAATAAAGTGGTCTGAAATGTTTATTTGGATATACAGTCAACTCTCTTTTAACGACCACACTCTTAAGCGACCACTTTGTTTGTAAATAATCGTTTTGTTTCTCAATCAAATACTGTTTTAAATTGCTTTTTCTCTAAAGTGACCACCTCCCTTAACCGACCACTTTTTCCTGCACCAAGGGTGTTCGCTTAAGAGAGAGTTGACTGTATTCATTTTATTTTATTTTTAAGGTGAACTATCGAACTATGATCTGTATTTTCCGCGCAAAACTGTCACCAGTTACGTCAACCAGACTTGGTCTGTAAACATGGACATGTTGACTGTTTGCTTTTGGATGCAGACCGCTGACTCTAACGAAGGCACATCCTTTAGTTATGCTGTTCCAAACATATTGAATGAATTCACGATTTTTAAAGGGATGCTGGCAATCAATGACCAAACCAAGTAAGCATCCGTGAAACGTATTAGCTTTGCACAGTATATATCACTTTCAGTGTTATCTCGAAGCGAGTCAATTTCGAGCTCGAGTAAGTAGAGTCACCATGGCCAATACAGTTTGAGTGAACGTCATTTTTGGCCATATGTTACTGCTCTAACACTTTTAATAAGTGGCTAATTGGCTACAAGTGGACAGGATCCCAAACTTGAAAAATCTAAATTTAAAGAAAAATCCATACATTTGTGGTATATTTTCCTTTTAAGTCTTTACTTTATGACTTCATATTCATGTTTGAACTGAAAACACCCTTAGTTTTCATTAACTTTGTTTTCATCAAATTAGCTAGCTGTGTATCAACAATCGAACCACCTCTTGTAAGTGACCACCAGTCCTCAGCGACCTGACTCAAAAATACCAAAAATTCCTAACGTTTTTCAGTCAAATCAATATAGTCGGAACCTCTCGTAAGCGATCGCGACCACTTTCAACGTTGGTTATTTCAATTTTTCTATTGTTTTTAACCTCTAATCAGCGAACGACCACTCAGCCATATTTTGATGTCACAACAGATACAAATTGAACAATATGTTACAGTACAACTTCAATAACGCGAAATTTTGTCCCTTGCATCAATATTTTGCGCTGATAGATTTTGGGTGGTCGCTTACGGTAGATTCAACTGTATACAAATACGGACAAGTCCTTAGTACCATGACATAGTACTATTCTCACTAGGGATATACGCGACAAAAAGCCTAATATATACAATCATATACTTCTTTACATTCCCAGCGTGACCCGTGGGAATGCGCGGCATAACCCTAGACCTCCTCCCTCTCTATATATATATAAGCAGCCTGCTTCGTAATTCAGCCTAGTTCAGTAAAGTTTAGGTCGGGACCCGTGTAAGACGATAACGCCCCACCCTCCTCCCCGCAGCGATGGAACTTACTCTCTCCAGGTCTACCAGCCAGCTACCGGGCAGATTCTCCCATATCTTACACATCTTGGTCCTGTTGGCTTTGTGTGCGGGTATACCTGGTGGGAATATATTACTATGATATAGTACTATGATATACTATGATATAGTACTATGATAAAGTACTATGATATAGTACTATGATATACTACTATGATATACTTCTATGATATACTTCTATGATATAGCCCTTTAAAGCCTGCTGGCTGTTGTTGATCTATTTAATCCATCTCAGGGAAGATTTCGGAAGAGAAATTCCACACGTGCGTGTATTCTTGTGTTATTATTTTCTCTACTTAAGGGTCATTCTTCTTGGGAAATTTTACGACGGATTGCGGCATCATGTCTGCGTAACCTGGGAGAATACCGCTGGGACCTGGAATTTGACCGTGGATGGCAAAGTGATAAACAATGGAAGCAGCTTTGAAGTGGGACATGTCATTCCTGGTGGAGGGTACCTGGCAATTGGCCAAGACCAAGACAACACTCCTGGAGAACCCAGTGGCTTCGTCTTATCGCAAAGTTTCATGGGAAAGATCAGTGGACTGAATGTGTGGAGCAAGGTGCAGCCTCATGATGAAATACTACGCATGTCCAAGGCCTGCAACATGGGAAGCGGAGATGTTCTCAAATGGCCTGATTTCCTGACCTCGAGGCATGGCGATGTGGTCGTTAAATGTCCATCTACTTGTGAGATTTAGTTGACGTGTGTTCTTAGTTCGTTATTTAACGTACTACATTTATTTTGCGTTGTTTTCCTTACTAATATGTCTTGTCAGTAACTGTGCTCACACTGTGGGTGGCTCCTCCTAAAATGTTCTGCAATTTGTATAGGATTTGATGGAGCCGAAACCAATTGTGGAATTGCACACATTTTGGGCATTCTACTGATGAACAGTAACGAAATTCAGATATGTTAAGAAGCCACATTTACTTGAAGTATGTCCCCTTTGAATTGAAATGTCATGCCAAAACTTGTCCTAACAGAGGTTTTGCACGGCAGCCATGTTGCATGACAGAAACAATGAAAATGTTTTGCATTAGAAAGAACATTCTTTCCCATAGGGAAAAGAATCTATTGTTCCTGCCATGCAACATGTTTGCCGTGCAAAACCTCTATTGGCGAGACATTTGCTTAAAATACATTTATTCCACGGCTACAGTGCTAACATGAACTTGAAATGATCCCAATCATACAGTATAAACATAAACTTTAGAGTTTAGTTGTCAGAATGTAAATCAGGGTAAAATACATGTAACTTAATTTCAGCAAGAGTGATTGATCAAGCTTAAGAAATATCTCTATTCCCGTCAAGGAATGAATATAATAATATTTTGCGTAGCTTCCTTGCACAGAACTAAAATCTGAATGTAATTTACATAGTTTGTTGTCAGCTGATAGACAAAGGAATGCTACGAACAGTTACCGTTCTGCCAGATATTACCTTTCGTGTCCCCAGTTACGTTACAACGGCGGGACACAAAGTAAACGTAATTCCAAGCACAGGCACAGTATCTGAAAAACAGCCGCTTTTGAAACGCCGATTTACATAATTATATGTTTTTCGCCAAAAATTAGGAATTTGGTGTCAAAATGATAAGTAGATTAAGAATACGTTTACAGCTAATGATCGCACAGTAACCGTATTTCGGCTACTTCCTACAGGGTTTTCTTCGCGAATCCATTTTAAACGAGGAAACGCCCAGGAGACTGAAGGTTGGTGACGCAATTAGTGTTAAAAAATAGCGGAAAAAAGGGCCAAAAAATCCAACAAGTTGAATCTTTGGAGGCAACGTTAAGACCTGCGTCGACTGTGAAGGAGTGGCTTCATGTGCGATTGTTAGCGTATTCAACAACTCTGAAGCAAAAAATCGCTCAATAAGCCAACTTGTATTAATGTTACCCATCATGAAAGGAGTCAGATCTAAAGACAAATGTTAATGTATTTTAGATACATTTATTAGAACTTGTAAAACTGGTAGAATTTAGTAGTTAGTTGCAATACCAAGTTAATTAATGAAACAAACAAACAAACAAACGAAAAACCTGTAGACGTGGCTTAATTTGTTTTGTAAATATGTAATTGGATGCGATCACGTAATCGTCCATTTATCTGTATACAAAATCATATCAACATTAGAATTTTCGTTGAATTTTCGTTCAACATGTTGAATGGCCGATTTTAACATTCAAAATGGCATGATATACTGTTCTGTTCAGATTGATCAGCAATTGTTATATAGCTGCAGTTTTTATCAATACAACGCGCGAGTTCATTGGTTGATTCATGGTCACATGACATCTAACAAACAAACTGTTTCCCGCCAAAAGTCCATGAGCGGGCAACAATTTTGACGTCGGAGGGTAACAGTGCACTGTTGCCCGCCAGTGCACGTGATCAGACCGTAACAAGAGGTGGCATGATTATGTATGATGCCTTGTGTTGCTATAGGGAAGATATCAGTGACGTCACCAATTGTTATTAATGTGCCAACCAGAACCTTATTGGCTGCCGAAACAAAGGGTTCTTTTGTTCCAGTGGTTGGCACATTTGAATAACAAAAAGAATGTTTGTAAACAGATATCATCCCCATATAACAAATCACTTAATGACTGATCCCTCGGGAAACAGTGAATTTTCTTTCCCTCGATTCTCAGGGAACAAAATTCACTGTTTCCCTCGGGACCAGTCATTAAGTGATTTGTTATACAGCGACACAAGGCATCATACATAATTATGCCACCTCTTGTCACGGTCTGATCACGTGCACTGGCGGGCAACAGTGCACTGTCACCCTCCTTTTATTTTCCAAGGACGGACGCTTCAGAACGCAGTATCGCTAAATATTGTAAAGCAATAAATTCGCTCTCATTTATAAAAAAGTCATAGGACACTGTAAAACTAACTTTCCGTTTTTTCAACATTTAAATGAAAGCTTTTGAGCACTAAACTACTTTTGTTGCATTTCTTTCAGTGCTGTAACATTTTTATCTCTTTTCCTTCCAATTTTTTTGCGCTTTTTCATAATTACGCGCGGTTGGGGACTGGCACTAGTTGCGCATGTGCAATGCCGATTTAGTGATGACTTGTGTTCAGTTTCACAGTTCCCACCATGTTAGCAGTTTATGACACGTGAAAATTGATATCCATGAAATAATGTCCCCAGCAACGACTCTAAAACTGTAGTTAAGCTTCACCCCCTTAAGCGTGAGCTAAAGCATAATATATATAGATAGCCCAAGCCTAACAGCGTCGCACTTTGAGCAAGCTTAACTAAGGTGAAAGGTTGGAAGCACAAGAATTAAGATTGCCGAACCCGGTTTTTTTTAATTTTAGCAATTCTCAAAAACAGTATTACGCGACCGTCTGCACAGTACATTTTTATAGACCGTACAAAAGTTCACAAAAACAACTTTTCTCTGTCTAGAATAACTAGTACCACTAGTTTCCGAATAAAATACAGTTTTTGTTTGTCAAAAATTGCCCGAGAAACTGATTTGAAAATCAAAAATTGCAAAAATGCACAAACATATTTGCATAAGGCGATGCGAGTGAAGATAGAACTGTACTATAAAATCAAAGTCTTGTTTTGTTTACATAAAATCGCTTTTCAAACTATCTAATGAATGAACAAACACATAAAAATGGACAACACAATCTTCTTTCGAAAAACTTTATTCAAATCTCCATTAGTTTACGTTTAAAAACAAAACGCGTACCATTTAATTATAACTCATCGAGTTCAAGCTTTCTTCGATGAAATTACGCGGCCGCATCAGGAATTTTGTTAAACCAGTTAATTTTAATTAATTAATTGCAAATAACCGGGTTAACTACTCTAGTGCGGCCGCAGCCACTGTATTGTTAGCTTTTAATGCAAATAATACAAACATGTGAATTTATATGAGTTATCTGCCAGTTTTATTGGCGAATTTTATGTCGTAGAAATCTAGTAAAATCGGGTGTATTGAAAATATATTAATTTGATCCCATTTAACCTGCTTATGATTGTAAACAATTGTATCTATATACTGTAAATCGTTAATTCAATAAAACATATAGCCTCTTCTTATACTTTTTTTACAGGGTTACATTCTCTATTTTCGAATTGCCCATAATACACTTTGTTTGCCCCCAAAATTTTGCATAAACTATTGTTTTGAAATGCACTTGGGAATATGCTGTCCTCCCAAGAGCATTTACAAACAATAGTTTATGCAAAATTTGGGGGGCAAACAAAGTGTATTATGGGCATTCGAAAATAGAGAATTGCTAGCTGGGTCGAAAAAGCATGGCTTTTGTCGAGAGGATAATAAAAATAACGCTAAATAAAAAACCTTAATGGTTCAGAAATCGAAGTGGATACGTTAATGCGGGTCATACTTTCACAATGTTTTTGTGTGTTATACTCACATAGCCTGTTGGTGCATTATTTTTTTCTTGCGCTAATGCACTTTTCCTCGTCTAACCCCGAGGTTAGCGGGGATAGCGGGCTGGGGGTGGGGGTTGGGGGATTGTGTGGACTGAATTGTGTGGACGTTGAAGCGTATTCATGCCTGTATTGTGATGTGGGTGATATATGAGGTCTAGCCTGTTCCAGGCGTTAAGTTTGTGGCGCGCGAAAGAAAAATCGGACGCAAGAGTAAAAACGAGGGGAGGCTGGGGCTATCTCCCAGTTTTCCCTCGCGCCGACCTCATAGCGCCGTGCGCCGCTTTTCGCTGCTCCCCACAATCTAAATGCCTGGAACAGGCTATATGAGGACAGGACTTTTATTTTAATGAAGCGCGAAACATTTTTTTAGGTAGACTATTCCAGAGAAACCCGCCACTGTATCAAAAATTGTTTCGAAGATTGTTTGTGCGTGGTAAAGGAAGAGCGAGTTTATTTGCGGAATCACGCAGGGAGTATGAAGTTATATTCACAGATTGGGAGCTTAAATACTCACAGATAAGATCGTTTTGGGATAGTTTATCTGATACCTTGATACCACAATTTCCCCAAACGACACTGCGATAATCGAAATGCGGTTGAACTAACGCTATAAACTAAAATTTCAATGAAGGTACAAACTGCCAAATTACCCGTCTAATGGCCGCAATACCAGAGACAATCCTTTTTAACCAATTTATTTATATAGCTACTCCAGGTAAGATTTTCGTCACTAAGTACACTAGGGATTTAGTACAGTACTTACCCGCTAAAAAGAACCTGCAATTTAAGAACCTGTTAAGGCGGTGTCAGAGACCTAAACTCACGATCAGCTCACGACCTTCACGATCTAAATTTGTAAAATATCGCGAAAAGAACGTAGGAAATGTGGCGTCAAAATAAAAAAATACCACAAGGTGAAGTCCAACTCACGTTTGTCAAGAGCTATACACGAGTTACAAACGAGCTATACACGATCAACAGACGTGCCGTAACAGAGCAATCCACGTTCATTCGCGTCCTACTCGCGATCTGTTGGCGACCTATCAGTGGGACTGGCGATCAATTAGAGCGGCTCCCGACCGTCAAGAGCATTTAAGAGCAGTTGACGACGGTTTGGCGTCCGCTACCCGACGAAGATAGATCGGCTGACTCTCACGATTGTTTTGAGCATGGTCAAAATGTTCGTGAGAGTTTGCCGACTTATCACGTCCTTCAAGACACACTGAAGACCACTTAAGTCCTATATCAGAGCCCGTCAAGTGCTCTAAGACCTCTCGCGAGGGACTCATGATTTTTGTCACTTTTCGCATCGTCAGGTAATCGTGAAGCAAAATCGCGACTGTGTGACACCCGCATTAGCCTAAAAATATCAATTTAGACCCCATTTACATAAGAACCTATTTAGCCTAAAATTTGAAACAGGTTCTTATAGAAATTAACCTAAAAAAAATCTTCATGCAAAAAAACATGACTCAAAAGTAGTGAACTTGAACATGTATATGTTGTAGTTAATTTTTTATTTCAGGTAATTTTTGTTTTTCCTTTGTTTCAAATTCATTAGCAGATATTACCATACCCAAAAACAATGGAAAAACATTAGATATATATCATTAAATCAACTTTTAACCTGATACCGAGAATTAAAATATCTATAAAAATGGGTCATGGTCACATACTGTCTAAAGGCCAGGCCTGTTTTGGCATTAAATTAATATACATGCCACCTTTCTACCATTCACAGGTGAATAATATATTTCTCGTTAAATAAGAACCTATTTAAGAACCTGCGTAGCCTAAAATTCCACTAAGCACCATTTACATAAGAACCTGTTTAGGCTAAATTTGAAAAAATGGGTTCTTATAAGCGGGTAAGTACTGTAGTTGAGACTTGATTGGAAAGCAAGGACTGGGGATGCAGGTAGGGTGTTGTGTTATATGTTTAAGCACCATTAATAACGAGGACTGGAGATGCAGTTAGGGTGTTGGGTTATATGTTTAAGAACCATTAACAGCGAGGACTGGAGATGCAGGTAGGGTGTTGGGTTATAATGTTTAAGCACCATTAATAGCGAGGACTGGAGATGCAGTTAGGGTGTTGGGTTATATGCTTAAGAACCATTAACAGCGAGGACTGGAGATGCAGTTAGGGTGTTGGGTTATAATGTTTAAGCATCATTAATAGCGAGGACTGGAGATGCAGGTAGGGTGTTGGGTTATAATGTTTAAGCATCATTAATAGCGAGGACTGGAGATGCAGTTAGGGTGTTGGGTTATATGTTTAAGAACCATTAACAGCGAGGACTGGAGATGCAGGTAGGGTGTTGGGTTATAATGTTTAAGCACCATTAATCGCGAGGACTGGAGATGCAGTTAGGGTGTTGGGTTATATGTTTAAGAACCATTAACAGCGAGGACTGGAGATGCAGTTAGGGTGTTGGGTTATAATGTTTAAGCATCATTAATAGCGAGGACTGGAGATGCAGTTAGGGTGTTGGGTTATAATGTTTAAGCACCATTAATAACGAGGACTGGAGATGCAGTTAGGGTGTTGGGTTATATGTTTAAGAACCATTAACAGCGAGGACTGGAGATGCAGGTAGGGTGTTGGGTTATAATGTTTAAGCACCATTAATAGCGAGGACTGGACATGCAGTTAGGGTGTTGGGTTATATGTTTAAGAACCATTAACAGCGAGGACTGGAGATGCAGGTAGGGTGTTGGGTTATAATGTTTAAGCACCATTAACAGCGAGGACTGGAGATGCAGTTAGGGTGTTGGGTTATAATGTTTAAGCATCATTAATAGCGAGGACTGGAGATGCAGGTAGGGTGTTGGGTTATAATGTTTAAGCACCATTAATAGCGAGGACTGGAGATGCAGTTAGGGTGTTGGGTTATATGTTTAAGAACCATTAACAGCGAGGACTGGAGATGCAGGTAGGGTGTTGGGTTATAATGTTTAAGCACCATTAATAGCGAGGACTGGAGATGCAGTTAGGGTGTTGGGTTATATGTTTAAGAACCATTAACAGCGAGGACTGGAGATGCAGTTAGGGTGTTGGGTTATAATGTTTAAGCATCATTAATAGCGAGGACTGGAGATGCAGTTAGGGTGTTGGGTTATAATGTTTAAGCACCATTAATAGCGAGGACTGGAGATGCAGTTAGGGTGTTGGGTTATATGTTTAAGAACCATTAACAGCGAGGACTGGAGATGCAGTTAGGGTGCTGGGTTATAATGTTTAAGCACCATTAATAGCGAGGACTGGAGATGCAGTTAGGGTGCTGGGTTATAATGTCTAAGCACCATTAATAGCGAGGACTGGAGATGCAGTTAGGGTGTTGGGTTATAATGTTTAAGCACCATTAATAGCGAGGACTGGACATGCAGTTAGGGTGTTGGGTTATAATGTTTAAGCATCATTAATAGCGAGGATTGGAAATGCAGTTAGGGTGTTGGATTATAATGTTTAAGCCCCATTACTAGCGAGGACTGGAGATGGAGTTAGAGTGTATTAATAGCATTTTTCCGAACAGAATAATCGATACTGGCCATTTCGTTGTTCTGTTTTTTTTTTTAATTTCGAAGGTGAATATATTTTAGGAGGTATTTCCCAGTAGAAACAGTCTTTGTATAGTTCTTTTAACAGGTAGGTTTAAAAGGACAGGTAAAAAAGTAGTTATTCGATTTCCAATATATGACGCCTCCAAAAATTATGTTTTGCCGAAATTAATATGATAGTCAGAATCGACTTTTGACAGTGTGAAATTGTTATAGTTCACCAGTTTCGTGTCTGCCGAATATAGCCAGTGTGTTATAAAAAAGCAATGCAAGTTAATGCACCTGAGTGAAATCGGCAAACAGTGTATAATATGGGAAAATGGAAAAACATCAAAATATAGTTATATTATGAGCGAATGTCCCTTTGGATAGCAAACAATTGCTGTTGCTTTAGAGCAAACGAATCACCCAAAATAAAGAAAAAACAAATTAAAATACCTTTTTTGAAGGGGAACTGTTGTCAGGGGACATATTGCATTACAGTGCAGTTTTACGCAAACTATGTATTTTTTTAAAATAACACAGTGTGACATGACCAACTGGATAATTTAATTTACGTCAATTTGTAAGAAAATTTAGAGAAAAAAGTAGGTGTTATCCGACATTCGTACTTATGATACATTCCACCTCCGTCATTGAAATGCTGCTTTGACAAACACACCAAGCAAACACAATTTCTGACATATTGCGAATTTCTAAATTATCAATTTGGCGTGTTCATTTTTCCCATTACTGAATACGACAGTTCTGTTACAAATATACAATGATACAAACAGGAAACATCCAAATGCAATTTTCCAGGTGGTTATTTTAATAAAACATTTCTCCCAAATCAGTGGCTGAATCTCAACTGAAAATACATTTGAATTAAAAAAATTAAAAGTGTTTGTTTACTTAAAGCAAGGTGGACACAGCGTTTCAATAAGATATAACACGGTTTATAACAATCTTTCAATTTTGCGAGCTTGCCATCAGTAAACTAATTAATGCAAACGCATTGAGATGTTAATCTGCGACGCAGACATACAAAGTAAACAGAAAAATACGCATAATTAGTTCTTTTTTGGCAAAGGAAAAAGAGACATCAACGCATCCGTCATTTTGCTGAGAATAATGTATGAAAATTAAGGGTTATTAAGAAGGAGCATTTCTGTCAAAAACTGGCTGACAATGAAGCTGTATCGCTTCTCTGTACTGTGGCTGTGGTGTGCAGTTCCCATTCTTCTGTCATCCCCAGTCGTCCACTCGATGATAAACAGAAGCTTAACAGAACGTTCGGCTTTTTTTCAAGCATTCGAAGGTAATTGGGGAGAAGGGATGGCGCAGTGGTGAGACACACTCACCTCCCACCAATGTGGCCCGGGTTCGATTCCCGGATGGGACGCCATATGTGGTTTGAGTTTGTTGTTGGTTCTCGTCCTTGTTTCGAGGGTTTTTCTCCGCGTACTCCCTATGATATCTCTTGATTAACACAGTGCATAAGCGCGTTATTTTCCAGATTAAGCACGAATAACGACTTAATAAGCAGTTACGAAGACATCATGTTACTGTTTATTCAAAAAAATAAAGTAAAGCTAGAGAGAGAGAACTTACATAACACAATGAAAATAATAATTAATTAATTATGGCCGGCGTGCTCCTTATATCTTACAACTGTCTCTGATCTGATATCTTGGAAAAGAATGACTTGGAATAATGCAAGTGATTGCAGATCGTCTTTGGGCTGTTTAGCAAATAATAATAATAATAATAATAATAATAATAATAATAATAATAATATAAATGTCTATTTCTCATAAGATAAAAACTACATATGCTATGTTACATATTATTACACCAGGAAGAGAAATGAAACAATAAAATCGCATAATAAAATCGTATCTCTTTACTTATTAAGTTTATATCTATAGATAACTCTATTGATAAAGTATTCTTAAAACGTTCTAAATTAATAAGTGTGCAAGCACTATTCTTATTGCGTAAGTTGTAGTTGATGACCTTAATTTTAGGAACCTGCTCGCGTGGAGGGTGGGTACTAAGTTGAGAATTTTTTTTAACAACTTTCCGATCTTGTTTTTCCATTAAAGCTCTAATATCTAACCTAACTGAAGTGTATTGCCTTTTATGGCATATGTCTAGAAAAGCTTGCTCTATAGTTAATTCTGGCTACGAGGCACCGTATACCGCTAATGCGTAGGTGACATTGGGCAAAACTATGGTCTTAAATAAGTAATCTACCTCAAGCTGGCTACATCCCCCCTTTCACAAAGATCTTCCTCGACCCTCACATGTTAGGAGTAACCGATATTCAAAACTAGCCTGCGCGCAGATGTCTCTCATTTCCTGAAGCAAAGGAAATAGGTCACGTCTGCGCGCAGGCTATTCAAAATAAGATCAGTAAAGAAATATTGTAATAGTATTATAGTGTCAGTGCTCTTCCGAAATGATGACAAATATAATAGTTGGAAATATAAATTAACAGTTAAGAAACAAAATATTCAAGAAAAATGATAAGTAATGTTTACTACATGAGCGGAGGTGTTGTATCGGCCTGTACAATCACGAGGCGCAGCCGAGTGAATGTATAGTGCCGATACAACACGGACGCGAATGTAGTAAACAACTTGTGAAATTCACATTACAGATACAACTTACTGGTGGTTGTATCTAATTTACATATCAAATACAACTCACTGGTGGCTGTATCTAATTTACATATCAGATACAACTCATTTGTGGTTGTGTCTAATTTACATATCAGATACAACTCACTGGTGAGTTGTATCTAATTTACATATGAGATACAACTCACCAGTGAGTTGTGTCTGGATTACAGGGTAACCATGTGATTGGAATGGCTCATTTCTATTTGTTAGTACTGTTATGAATTATTAATGAATTTTACAAACGCGGTTACATGTTTCAACTTAGGTAGAAAACAAATTCAGATATTTTCTGGAACTATTTTTTCTCTAAAGTTTTTAGTTAAGTCTATGTACAGGGTATTTTTATTTACTATAATTGCTTTCATTTACAGGCTACGTGCTGCAAAATCACGTGATCGCCACTTATCAAGTGCCTCTTGCCTTGGACTGTGGTATCAAGTGTTTACGAAACAGCGTGTGTTTATCATATAACTACAAGCCAATCAGCGACGAGCACAACGAGTGTCAACTGAACGATGCAAACAAAGTCACGTGTCCCGAGTGTTACGCTGAAGAACTCAACGCAATTTATTTTGACGATGCTAAGGTATGTAAAGTAGATTAAATCACACATCAATAACCCATTTCCGAGTTGCTCTTAGCCTCCTTTTCAAACCGAGGCCAAGTGCAAAACCATTCATATGAAAATGAGTTTTCTTTCACATGCAAATAAAACTTATATCCATATGAATGGTTTTGCACTTGGCCTCGGTTTGAAAAGGAGGCTAACAGCAACTCGGAAATGGGCTATTATCATCCAGCAGACAGTCATTCAAACAATCGGTCCTTTAGCTAAGAGGGAAGTGAAAAGAAGTGTTAATTACTCGGTCCACTTGGAATGGTAGAGGACATCGTATTCTATAAAGGGGCTGCCAAATACACTGTAAAGTAAAAGGGGTAGCAACAAAATCTTAGAAGTGTTCTATAAAAAAGTTTGCCAAATTTTAAAAGAAATTTCAATGCAAATTTTAACGAAAACTTCAAAACGTCGATTGTATTTTTGTAGTTTGAATAGCCGGACTTGAGGTAGCATTTTAGGAACCACGCCTCCCAATCCCCCAACCAGTTGCACTGCAGGTTTGGGTGTCATTGCTGCTTTGAGTTTGATTAAGTTTGATTAAGTTTGATTAAGTTTGATTGATCTCGAGTTAATTTGTTGCGATTCGTCGCTGCAAAAACGGTAAATTATACATCACCTCTACCATTGCAAGTTTCTTTTAAATCATTTTTATTTGAATTTAAAAGTATATAATTTGCTTTTTGCGTGGTTATAAAGAATACTGCTGACCGCTAGTTCTCAGACCCCGTTCCCGGTTTCCCATTCCTGATTTTATTAACATCCACTTATGATATGTGCTTAGCTCGTTTCCAAGCCTCTAAACTTTGTTAAGGTTCCAAAACGTCTCTTAAGTTGGCGGACTTTTCCGGCTCCGTCTTCATTTTTTTTTTGTTTATGATGACGAGTTTTCCGACATATGGAAACCAGGCTTTTGATATTTTTCATATTGTGTTATAGCACAATATAATCTGCAGTGCTAGAAGAAGACACAAAGTATTGTATAACTATGGTAATAAAGGGTCTGGAATAATTTAGCCTGCGGTTATGTTATAATTATGCAAGGGACCGCGCTTCTCGCGACTTAGCCGTTTAACAAACTCGCTCGCCTTTTCTCGTATTAGAAAAGTTAGGAACAGAAAGACACTGTTCCCTGTGTATGGTTTATTGGTGTTGTAGTTAATTTTTTTATCTCAGGTAATTGTTATTTTTTCCATTGTTTTTGAGTATGGTAATATATGCTAATAAATTTGAAACAAAGGAAAAACAAAAATCACCTGAAATAAAAAGTTAACTGCAACATAGGCTCACCAGCCCGCTAAGGAAATAACGGCAATATTCCGGTTATAACTGGTAAAACCGGGATGGAATGGCGTCTATGGAGGTAGCATTTTAAGTGATACAGGTTATTACTCATGCGCGAAGCGGTATGAGGTAGGGTTTAGGCTCCGTTTTTCTTGTTATTATTTTTATTATTATTTTTTTTTATTTTTTGTCACGATTTTGCATGCAAATTTATGCACGCATATTTTAAATTGTGCACTTCCGGTTCATGTCTTCGCCATTTACACTTCCTGTTTAGTGACTTCCGGCTACTGTCACTTCCAGTAAAAGATCGTTACTAACGTGTCACGACAGCGTCTCTTACAACCCTACATACATTACTATGTTCACGTTTGGTATATATAAGACTTAGAAGAATTGGTACAGCCTTCATTTCCAAAACATTCAATAGTAAACAACGTGGTTTGCAGGAACGATGACTGAATATCATGTTTAAAATATATCATAAAATTTTCTTACGCATGCGCATGAGTAAAGGCTGCTTGGAGCCTCTTGTTCACTTAAAAAGGATTATACACCAGTACTTTGGCGGAATTCAACCAAAATACTGAATTAATTTCTGAACGATCACAGGGATGAAAGACAATTTACCTTAAAGTAAGAAGCATCTCAAGGTTCATGGGTACTTTTCTTTAATATCCGAAAGAGGTTTAAACGAAAATTCTAACTACAAAAAGACTGTTAGACAATATAACCACGCAGGAAGGCTAAATGACTACCAATTATGCGTGAAAACATTAACGACACTAACTACTAACCTTAACAAAGAAATGAGTTTCTGTCGTTTGTCAACTTACAATCCTGTGAACCTTATCTTAAAAAGATTCTTATGAAATGATGACCTACATCTTGGTCTTGGTCTTGCCAAAGTTTTCAACAAAGGACCGGTTGTCTCCTTCCGGAAAGGAAGAAACGCTAAAATTACCTTCGACCGAATCACAATCATAACAAAATTAAACAAGAAACTTTCTTGGCTAATTTATTATGCCAGCACGACAGATCTTAACCACATTTTTAAAATCTTGGTATATTTAAGCATCTGCAGAAGTCTTACACATGCAACATCGCATGTTTGTCAGATTCTTTTACCCACTAAATTTCAATTGAATATCAAAGAGGCTTTATACATCTCCTTTGGGAAAAGCCCGCATCAAACCGACAAATCTAACATGTTAATTTAAGTCTCTCTTTTTAACTGGTTTTCGTATCTGTCATATTTCTTTTGTGTTTTTTGTCAACTATGTTTTTATTACTCCAGTTAGCATTTTATTATAAATTCAAATTCAACTTTGTAGCAGTTGTTGTCAAACTGATGACGGTTGGGGTAGTCCCGCACTTATCCAAACGATGGTTGTGATATCTACCGAAACATGTCTTTAAAATAAAAAAATGTTGTCCTTTTTCTCAAATTGTTTACAAGTCTGCTGCTTTTTAGACAATTTGGAAGTTGCAATTGGTTGCTTTGGGAGTTTAAAAAATGTCTCCTTTTTTATTCAAACCATTTCCATTGAATACCTGCTGTTAAACACTTTGTTTTTATATTCACACAGCATGCTGCTTTTTTAAAACTTCACAAGGGCGCCACATGTCAGCGATGACTGCGATCACAGGAAGAGTTAGTTAAGATATGCGAACGCCTTTTTAACATTGTTTTAACGTAGTCATTAGAGACACCGGAACATCTAAGTAACCACCTGCGGTGACGCGCATTTCCCTTTCGTAAACGGTCGTTGCCATTTTAGGGACACTTAGAAAAATTTTCAACAATTTTAGAATTATTTTTTCTATCAGAAAAAGAAAAATGGAATATAATTACCTGGAATCGAACCCGGAACCTCTGCATGCTAACACCTCTCTTTTACCACTAGACCACTGGGTTGATCCGGCAAACCCAAGAAAAATTTAATTATAAAAGGTGCTTTTCTTAATATATATCAATAACGGGTCACCCTAACCCTAAATCTTACCTAACCGTGAATCTAGCTTAGATCTAATAATCGCTTTACCTAGGCCCAATTTGATCTAATAATGATAGCCTATTTTCGTCCCAATCCAGGCATAAACTAGAGAGAAATACGGCATCGACCATTACAAAAGGCTTGGTTACTAATGAATGTTAATGATGGCATCGACCGTTAAAAATGGCATCGACCGTTTGCTAATAATGGCATCGACCGTTAAAAATGGCATCAACCGTTTACGAAAGGGAAATCAGCTGCGGTGACACAGCAAAAGCAGCGACGTAGACCTCAGTTATGTACATGTCTTTTTAGTTTATCACTTTACTCTAGCTTATATAGTTTTTGTGTGATAATAAAGAGATACAGTTTACCATATAAGTAAACGATGTTGCTTTCTGATGATAGCTTTTATTAGTGGACATTCCACGAACCGCTTGATGTCCATTGTGTAGGTTTTCATAAGTTACCCATGCACTACCTGAAAACAGTTTAGAAGTCTCTTAAGACCTTGACGATAATGACTACTGAAAATGAGACAGATAAGAGGGTTGATAGTGCAATTTGCGTAAGCCATAAAAAAGGCAAAGACCTTAAAGCGTGTGAAGCCACAAGGAATTAAGACACTGTCCCATGCAAAGTAATCCAGAACATTGACAGTGAGAAGAGGTACCCAGCAAAACACAAAACCTAAAACGATAGCAATGGCCATCTGGAGCACGTTCCTATTTCTTCTCTTGCGTTGTTCCGCGGCATTATCCGAATGCTCGCCTGGACGAACCTCTGTCTTGAGTTTGACGAGGATGACGGAGTAAACTATGGCCAACAAAACGATAGGAATATAGAAAAACGTAACAGATAAAGCCAAAAAGTAATTTGCATTGGACCAGGAATCTCCGAAGGCTTCATTCGGCCTCCCCTCACACGCAAGTTTTCCTCGGTACACAACAAGTTTGAAGGCGAATAAATATGGCGAATGGCCAGCCATTGCGACGATCCAGGTTGCGAAAATGAAGAAGGGACACATTTTTCGACGGATGAGTGGAGAACGAAGAGGAAACACCACAGCTACAAATCGATCGACTGCTATCAGAACCAGGCTCTGAATCGACACAAGGCTGGAGACATCTCCAGCAAAATTGACCAACTTACACAAGGCCTGGCCAAGAGGACCACTGATAAGCCAGGATTCCAAGTACAACTGTGTCATTCTTAGCGGGAACAGAAATATTGGATACAGCAGGTCGGACATAGCCATGTTTACGATAAAATAATTTATCGGTTTTCTTAACGTTGGCGTTTTATAGACAATTATTCCGATGAAAGTATTTCCGACCAGCGAAACGATAAGTATCAGGCAGTAAGCAAATGTTTTTCCGATTTTTTCTGCCGTAGGATTAAGCAGACTAGAGCAGCTCGACCCATTCACCGTTGTGTTCATGGTGTATTCTTCTTACAAATCGAAATGGTTTCTTAAGAGTAAGCACAGCTGTAGTGATCTTCGGTTAACCGGACTAACTTGCTAGTCGTCATGCGGGGTTAATATGGTTAAATAGGTGCCATAACAACCGGCCATTTTTCATGTATTTGTCAGTTTTTTAAATCACTTTTTCATAGAAACTAGCAAATTGCACTTAAAATATATTGTTAATAGTTGAGTTCTCACAATGGATTCTCCCACGTTTTTGTTAACAGTACAATATGACACTTATTAGATAGTTAGCAATGTAGTGACGGATCTAGGGTAGGTGTCCGGGGGGCTGCCACTCCCTTATCTTACAAATAAAGGCCCCTAACATTTTTACTTCACCCTTATCCAGTCCCCTCCCTCTCATGATGGAGTTAGGATACGCTACTGCAAGAGTATATAAAGCCAGGTGTATAGAAATAAAGAAAACAAGACATGTTTTTAACACGCGACAAAAAAAAACCCGATAGGGTCAGTTTAGTTTAGAAAGTTTAGCGTTGACAGATTCTATTTTCTCGTATATGTATTAGTTATTAAATAAATACACTGAGGTATTCATGCAAATGTGGTTGTGGTTTTCCGCGAATCCTGTTTAGTTTTTAATTAAGGTAGGACGAGGTAGGCAGAGATATTAGAAGGAAAGAAAAAATATTTTGCTTATCACGAGAGAAAAAATCCTCAGTAAATTTGCTATAAGATAAATACATGGATGCATTCAAATTATGTTTGTGGTGTTTGCTTAATGAATGGTCGCCGGCAACGCCAATTAAAGCGACGTGAGCTCATTCGGTATAATAGAAATATATGACGTTTGATGAGTAAATATCATGAAGAAGTGGTTTCTTTTGAAACATTGCTTGCACCCGTAAATTCGTGTCTTGTAAAAGGCTACAGCACAGTGCTGTACGCAAAAATATTGCCTTCTAAAACCCCGTATAGCGAACTCTTAACTTGCAAATTGTTTGCTTTTTTATTTCTTCGCGTTGACTGATTCTCATTTCTTACACAGTTTTAAGTTATTTGGTAAATGCATGGAAATATTCAAGCATATTGGTGTTTGCGGTGTTTGCCAAATGAGCTGAAATTGTCGCTTTAATTGTCGCGACCACTGGTCTCCGGCCAAGCAATTAAAGCGATATGAGTTCATTCGATATAATAGAAATATATCACGTTCGATGAGAAAATATCAAGAAGAAGTGGAAAACGTTAAAACATGGCCTGCTCTTGTAAAATTCTTTTCATGTAAAAGACTACAGTTCAGTACTTTACGCATATCATTACATAATAGGCTAATTTTCATATATAAACATTCTAACTTGGCTTCGAGACTTATGGAAATAAAACACAAGAAATGAATCATTCATCCCTGAACCTCAATGTGATTTCTTTTGTTTTATTCCCCTAAACCTCAAGGCGAGTACGAATTTTAGTATATCGAAATTGGCCCATTGCCAAGAAGAGATTCCCAAGCCTGGTTGTCACGCGTCGGTAAAATCCCAGACGACTGGATATTTTTATGTCGACAGTATATGTTTCGTATCACTCTGCCATCATCTTCGAAAGAGGCAACAATTTGTAGTTGAAAAATAACTCTGTCAGATAGTAAGTTAGTTAGTCAGTCATTCTTACTATTTGAAACAGACCCTGATTTAAGTTATGTTTTTACTCTTATATTTCAGATAAACAGCTGCACTGGTAGAGATGGTAAATTATTCCATGTTAAATTGACTGTTGTTGCAATCAATCATATATATATATATATATATATATATATATATATATATATATATATATATATATATATACACCAAATTGAAGAAACGTTGTCAGGTAAAAAGCGTAAACCATGAACGATGCGACCCAAAGGCTTACTGGGAAGTTGGAAAATTTAATCTTCGTCTGTGACAGAATATACATTATATTAACACAGAATACATAAATCATGCTCTTAAATGCCTCAAACAAAGAAAACATCTTGATTATCAAGAAATAGAATATAACTAGCTTGCCAATGCTGCCTACCCAGAATCCCATTCGGTCTCATCGTTCGTGGTTTATGCTTTTTTAAATGACGTTTCTTCAATCAGGTGTATATATATATATATATATATATATATATATATATATATATATATATATATAGATTTGTAGAGATGGATTACTTGGTCGAAGACATTTATTCACTGCTACTCAGAGTTTTAAGCTTCTTACGAAGCAATCATCAGGCAACTGCCTACAATAACGGATACATAGAATACATACAAAATTTGAAATAACAGAACAATACCTAATGGCGTGACGTGCGGTGTATTTCTGTATTCGTTTAGTTAACCAATCATATCTCCGCACGTCACGCCATTAGGTATTGTTCTGTTATTTCAAATTTTGTATGTATTCTATGTATCCGTTATTGTAGGCAGTTGCCTGATGATTGCTTCGTAAGAAGCATGAAACTCTGAGTAGCAGTGAATAAATGTCTTCGACCAAGTAATCCATCTCTACAAATCTACATATCGCTCTAGTTTATCTATTGAGCACTTTTATAGCTGATGAAGTCTTCAATTCATTATGTTCTTCAATTCATTAAAGTCTTCAATTCATTATGTTATTATATTATATATATGTATGTGTTCTTCCCATGTCAGCCTTTCTGAAAAATGTATATGTAAAAATGTACCTATTCAATCAGACACATAGAAAACCATTCTTGCGATATGGCCAGTAGCAGGGGCGTAGCTAGGATTTTTCGAGGGGGGGGGGGGTGTTACACAGTGTCACACCAGGGGTACTTACCAGATTGTCATGTCGACATCCACGCTGTGTTTACTAAAATTATCTCACTAAGGCGGAGTCACGGGCACCCCAGGACCCCCCTAGCTACGCCCCTAGCTACGCCCCTAGCTACGCCCCTGAGTAGCTCATGCATGTGCACAACCATATCACCTGGGTTACTCAGAATCATTGAATTAAAATGTACTTTAATGTGGCTCTTGAACCACAATACCGCCTCTGCAAAATACCATTTCTTTTTTTTAAAATGTGAAATTATAGAAATAGCTTCCGATTAGAAAATAAAGAAATAAAGTGGTCTGAAATGTTTATTTGGATATACAGTCAACTCTCTTTTAACGACCACACTCTTAAGCGACCACTTTGTTTGTAAATAATCGTTTTGTTTCTCAATCAAATACTGTTTTAAATTGCTTTTTCTCTAAAGTGACCACCTCCCTTAAGCGACCACTTTTTCCTGCACCAAGGGTGTTCGCTTAAAAGAGAGTTGACTGTATTCATTTCATTTTATTTTTAAGGTGAACTATCCAACTATGATCTGTATTTTCCGCGCAAAACTCTCACCAGTTACGTCAACCAGACTTGGTCTGTAAACATGGACATGTTGACTGTTTGCTTTTGGATGCAGACCGCTGACTCTAACGAAGGCACATCCTTTAGTTATGCTGTTCCAAACATATTGAATGAATTCACGATTTTTAAAGGGATGCTGGCAATCAATGACCAAACCAAGTAAGCATCCGTGAAACGTATTAGCTTTGCACAGTATATATCACTTTCAGTGTTATCTCGAAGCGAGTCAATTTCGAGCTCGAGTAAGTAGAGTCACCATGGCCAATACAGTTTGAGTGAACGTCATTTTTGGCCATATGTTACTGCTCTAACACTTTTAATAAGTGGCTAATTGGCTACAAATGGACAGGATCCCAAACTTGAAAAATCTAAATTTAAAGAAAAATCCATACATTTGTGGTATATTTTCCTTTTAAGTCTTCACTTTATGACTTCATATTCATGTTTGAACTGAAAACACCTTTAGTTTTCATTAACTTTGTTTTCATCAAATTAGCTAGGATGTGTATCAACAATCAAACCACCTCTTGTAAGTGACCACCTGTCCTCAGCGACCTGACTCAAAAATACGAAAAATACCAAACGTTTTTCAGTAAAATCAATATAGTCGGAACCTCTCGTAAGCGATCGCGACCACTTTCAACGTTGGTTATTTCAATTTTTCTATTGTTTTTAACCTCTAGTCAGCGAACGACCACTCAGCCATATTTTGATGTCACAACAGATACAAATTGAACAATATGTTACAGTACAACTTCAATAACGCGAAATTTTGTCCCTTGCATCAATATTTTGCGCTGATAGATTTTGGGTGGTCGCTTACGGTAGATTCAACTGTATACAAATACGGACAAGTCCTTAGTACCATGACATAGTACTATTCTCACTAGGGATATACGCGACAAAAAGCCTAATATATACAATCATATACTTCTTTACATTCCCAGCGTGACCCGTGGGAATGCGCGGCATAACCCTAGACCTCCTCCCTCTCTATATATATAAGCAGCCTGCTTCGTAATTCAGCCTAGTTCAGTAAAGTTTAGGTCGGGACCCGTGCAAGACGATAACGCCCCACCCTCCTCCCCGCAGCGATGGAACTTACTCTCTCCAGGTCTACCAGCCAGCTACCGGGCCGATTCTCCCATATCTTACACATCTTGGTCCTGTTGGCTTTGTGTGCGGGTATACCTGGTGGGAATATATTACTATGATATAGTACTATGATATACTATGATATAGTACTATGATATACTACTATGATATAGTACTATGATATACTACTATGATATACTACTATGATATACTACTATGACATAGCCCTTTAAAGCCTGCTGGCTGTTGTTGATCTATTTGATCCATCTCAGGGAAGATTTCGGAAGAGAAATTCCACACGTGCGTGTATTCTTGTGTTATTATTTTCTCTACTTAAGGGTCATTCTTCTTGGGAAATTTTACGACGGATTGCGGCATCATGTCTGCGTAACCTGGGAGAATACCGCTGGGACCTGGAATTTGACCGTGGACGGCAAAGTGATAAACAATGGAAGCAGCTTTGAAGTGGGACATGTCATTCCTGGTGGAGGGTACCTGGCAATTGGCCAAGACCAAGACAACACTCCTGGAGAACCCAGTGGCTTCGTCTTATCGCAAAGTTTCATGGGAAAGATCAGTGGACTGAATGTGTGGAGCAAGGTGCAGCCTCATGATGAAATACTACGCATGTCCAAGGCCTGCAACATGGGAAGCGGAGATGTTCTCAAATGGCCTGATTTCCTGACCTCGAGGCATGGCGATGTGGTCGTTAAATGTCCATCTACTTGTGAGATTTAGTTGACGTGTGTTCTTAGTTCGTTATTTAACGTACTACATTTATTTTGCGTTGTTTTCCTTACTAATATGTCTTGTCAGTAACTGTGCTCACACTGTGGGTGGCTCCTCCTAAAATGTTCTGCAATTTGTATAGGATTTGATGGAGCCGAAACCAATTGTGGAATTGCACACATTTTGGGCATCCTACTGATGAACAGTAACGAAATTCAGATATGTTAAGAAGCCACATTTACTTGAAGTATGTCCCCTTTGAATTGAAATGTCATGTCAAAACTTGTCCTAATAGAGGTTTTGCACGGCAGCCATGTTGCATGACAGAAACAATGAAAATGTTTTGCATTAGAAAGAACATTCTTTCCCATAGGGAAAAGAATCTATTGTTCCTGCCATGCAACATGGTTGCCGTGCAAAACCTCTATTGGCGAGACATTTGCTTAAAATACATTTATTCCACGGCTACAGTGCTAACATGAACTTGAAATGATCCCAATCATACAGTATAAACATAAACTTTAGAGCTTAGTTGTCAAAATGTAAATCAGGGTAAAATACATGTAACTTAATTTCAACAAGAGTGATTGATCAAGCTTAAGAAATATCTCTATTCCCGTCAAGGAATGAATACAATAATATTTTGCGTAGCTTCCTTGCACAGAACTAAAATCTGAATGTAATTTACATAGTTTGTTGTCAGCTGATAGACAAAGGAATGCTACGAACAGTTACCGTTCTGCCAGATATTACCTTTCGTGTCCCCAGTTACGTTACAACGGCGGGACACAAAGTAAACGTAATTCCAAGCACAGGCACAGTATCTGAAAAACAGCCGCTTTTGAAACGCCGATTTACATAATTATATGTTTTTCGCCAAAAATTAGGAATTTGGTGTCATAATTATGTTTTTCGCCAAAAATTAGGAATTTGGTGTCAAAATGATAAGTAGATTAAGAATACGTTTACAGCTAATGACCGCACAGTAACCGTATTTCGGCTACCTCCTACAGGGTTTTCTTCGCGAATCCATTTTAAACGAGGAAAGGTCCAGGAGACTGAAGGTTGGTGACGCAATTAGTGTTAAAAAATAGCGGAAAAAAGGGCCAAAAAATCCAACAAGTTGAATCTTTGGAGGCAACGTTAAGACCTGCGTCGACTGTGAAGGAGTGGCTTCATGTGCAATTGTTAGCGTATTCAACAACTCTGCAAGCAAAAAATCGCTCAATAAGCCAACTTGTATTAATGTTACCCATCATGAAAGGAGTCAGATCTAAAGACAAATGTTAATGTATTTTAGATACATTTATTAGAACTTGTAAAACTGGTAGAATTTAGTAGTTAGTTGCAATACCAAGTTAATTAATGAAACAAACAAACAAACGAAAAACCTGTAGACGTGGCTTAATTTGTTTTGTAAATATGTAATTGGATGCGATCACGTGATCGTCCATTTATCTGTATACAAAATCATATCAACATTAGAATTTTCGTTGAATTTTCGTTCAACATGTTGAATGGCCGATTTTAACATTCAAAATGGCATGATATACTGTTCTGTTCAGGTTGATCAGCAATTGTTATACAGCTGGAGTTTTTATCAATACAACGCGCGAGTTCATTGGTTGATTCATGGTCACATGACATCTAACAAACAAACTGTTTCCCGCCAAACGTCCATGAACGGGCAACAATTTTGACGTCGGAGGGTACAGTGCACTGTTGCCCGCCAGTGCACGTGATCAGACCGTGACAAGAGGTGGCGTGATTATGTATGATGCCTTGTGTTGCTATAGGGAAGATATCAGTGACGTCACCAATTGTTATTAATGTGCCAACCAGAGCCTTATTGGCTGCCGAAACAAAGGGTTCTTTTGTTCCAGTGGTTGGCACATATGAATAACAAAAAGAATGTTTGTAAACAGATATCATCCCTTTATAACAAGTCACTTAATGACTGATCCCTCGGGAAACAGTGAATTTTGTTTCCCTCGATTCTCAGGGAACAAAATTCACTGTTTCCCTCGGGATCAGTCATTAAGTGATTTGTTATACAGCAACACAAGGCATCATACATAATCATGCCACCTCTTGTCACGGTCTGATCACGTGCACTGGCGGGCAACAGTGCACTGTTACCCTCCTCTTATTTTCAAACGACGGACGCTTCAGAACGCAGTATCGCTAAATATTATAAAGCAATAAATTCACTCTCATTTATAAAAAAAGTCATAGGACACTGTAAAACTAACTTTCCTTTTTCTCAACATTTAAATTAATGGTTTTGAGCACCCTGCGATGGACTAGCATCCCATCCAGGGATAAATCGGAAATTTCCAGTAGGTATTATGCATTGACCATAAGGAACAATTAAATATGATATATGACAAAGGCACACAGGTTCAAATGGCAATGTCCAAAATGTTCCTTGCGTGCATGATTTTAATGTCAAATTTTTTGTCTATGAGTAATTGGCGTGACGCCTTTTATCGATACTTTTTCTTGATGAACCAAAATCTATAAACTCTTTCAATACAAAAAGATCGAAATATTTTTACATCAAGATTATGCCAAAAAAAGGATAGGTAATCGTGCTTGTTTAGGAGATAAAATACTCGTTCAGTGCATTAGCTTCAACGGAAACCCCTTTATCCGGAATGCACTAATAACTCAAGAAATTATGAGCAGTAGTGGTGCGCAATGCAATCGTTAGTTATTAACTTTTAAAAATATTCATGTAAATGATTGCTCAGAAATCTCACTTGTTTACCGGGCTTCAGTCGTGAGATTTCGAGTTGTGCACTCTGTCTTCGCACACTTACTCATTTTTTTTTATTGATTAAAGCAAAACTAATCTCGGGACCTATTACGACGGATCGAGACATCATGTCTGTGTAACATGGGAGAATACCACTGGAAACTGGAATGTGACCGTGGACGGTACAGTCATAAACAATGGAAGCGGATTTCAGTCGAATCATACAATTCCTGGTGGAGGGTACCTGGTAATTGGCCAAGACCAAGACACCACTTCTGGAGACCCCAGTGGCTTCGACTGGTATCAAAGCTTCATGGGAAGTATCAGTGGAATGAATGTATGGAGCACAGTGTTGCCTTATAATGAAATACTGCGCATGTCCAAGACTTGTAACATGGGAAGTGGAGATGTTCTAAAATGGTCTGATTTTATGATCTCGAGGCATGGCGACGTTGTCGTCAAACGTCCTTTTACTTGTAGAGTTTGGTAGGCTATGTCAATAGAATTTGGCTTTTTGGTCAATCTGATGATCTGTGCCTTGGAGAAGAACTTTGAAAAATGTATCCAGGGTTCTACCTAGGATTCATCGTTTGGGGGAGAAGTCCTTCATAGGGGGGTCCGGGGGCATGCCCCCCCGGAAATTTTTTGAAATGAATATGCGCTGAGATGCGATCTGGTGACTCCAGGACATCATATGACAACTGGCCAGCAGTTTGTAATACTTCATGTTCCTTGTCATATAGTGTCCTTAGACAGGGAATATTTACTTCATGTGCACTGACCTCTGGATGATTTTTCTGATATAGTTACTTATATACTGTAATGATAACAATATTTTTTTGGGGGGGAAGCTGGGCGTTTTTTTTTTTTTTGGGGGGGGGAAGCTTCTACCCCTCAAATACCCTAGATAGAACCCAGGTATCCCGTATTTTTTAACCAACTTACAGTTAATTTCAACCCTGGCCATCCGCAGGCAATTGCAAAGCTCAAATATAGTAAATGCTAACAAAACCAGATCATTATTTTGGGGTTTCTGTTAATGCAAATAGGGTTCTATGAATGCTACAACTATATCAAACACTTATTGTTGAAGCAATTTTTTCGGTCCTTCTCTCCAATGTTGATAGCAATGACCTGTAATGTTAAAAGCAATTTGACTCAAAATTGAAGAGGAGAGAGAGCCATGCACATTGGATGACGAATTCTCACCTTGAGTCAAGTGTATCAAGTAATTGTGTCCGATATTGTAGATTTGCTGGCAGTCTCTTTTAATCAGTTACATTAATGCGCCTGAGCAGAAAGCAGCTGAGTGGTTAATCGTGCATTGCGTATCCGTAACAAAATTCCTGATATCCGATTGATAGTTAGGACGCCTATATGTATTTTGCATGCGATTAAAGACGATCGTATTACAATATTTTTCATCGGTAGTTCGCTACTAATTCATCGTCATCAACGATGCTCACGCGTTAATTTGAAGCGCTTTTATTGAACTATTCTTTGCTACGAGTCCTTTTTTTTCCTGTAAAAATATGTTACATATCTGTGTCTCGAATTGTATCAACTCTATCGGTAATTGCGCTTTATGCCGTAGAAATGTCTATAATTGGGTTGGACCATTTGACTTACTTAGTTTATGTGGTCGATGCGTAATGATCTATCGCGTCGGTGTTACTTCCTATTTTAATGTAAGGATTACATAACTTTTACATACGGCTTTTATAGAGTCATATTGTTAACTAAACATTTTACAGGAGTTTCGGTACAGTGCTTCCTAAAATTGAAGCGATTGATAGCTTTGTGATATAACTATATCGATTTTTAGGTCGAAATACTGTAGAGAAGGCGAGCTTATTTTAGTCGTTTTTCTTAATCCTAAGCCGTTTATGAAACCAGATTTCCATATGATGTATACAACATGTATATATACATACATATATATACATATTGCAGACAGTACCGTTTCGGCCTTCTGGGCCTCATCAGTGCAGTGCTGAAGCTAGGATGGAGGTAAAGCTGGATAGCCACCCCAATTAATTATATATATATATATATATATATATATATATATATATATATATATATATAATTCCGTTAACTTTTGTGATGGGTCCCTCAGACAATGCTCCCTAAGTAGTCCAAATTTGGAGGATCACTGTAGCGATCGTGGGGACTTGAAGTTTTGTAAATTAATTTTTCTTTGTGATTGTCAAGAAGCCAACTCCAATTGGACTTTCAGACGTTTAATTGCTCAACGTTTCGGCCGTCGCGGCCTTCCTCAGGAGCTTATACTAGTGTTACAACATTTGAAATTCGTGTCAACGGAAACGTATGTCAGTTAATATAACGTAATACAACAAAACAAAACAAACCTTGCTCGCGCGCAACATTGCAACATTCAAACGCGCGCGAGCAAGGTTTGTTTTGTTTTGTTGTATTACGTTATATTAACTGACATACGTTTCCGTTGACACGAATTTCAAATGTTGTAACACTAGTATAAGCTCCTGAGGAAGGCCGCGACGGCCGAAACGTTGAGCAATTAAACGTCTGAAAGTCCAATTGGAGTTGGCTTCTTGACAATCACAAAGAAAAATTAATTTACAAAACTTCAAGTCCCCACGATCGCTACAGTGATCCTCCAAATTTGGACTACTTAGGGAGCATTGTCTGAGGGACCCATCACAAACACACGACGGTTTTCCTTTCTCTATTTGAAATTGAAAGTCGTCCCTACGAAGGTCTACGAATTCAACAGGAAGCCAAAAATTACCGCGTAAGCGAAGACGATTGACAGATCGGGAAAGTTAACCTGTTAAGCTACCAAGCGAGATGGTTTAAATAAATCAGACACAGTTAAAAAAAATCTATTGTTCTTTCATTTCCATGGGAACCGCTAACACAGTTAAAATTCGGTGAACGTCAAAAATACGCGGCCGCATCAGGAATTTTGTTAAACCAGTTAATTTTAATTAATTAATTGCAAATAACCGGGTTAACTACTCTAGTGCGGCCGCAGCCACTGTATTGTTGGCTTTTAATGCAAATAATACAAACATGTGAATTTATGAGTTATCTGCCAGTTTTATTGGCGAATTTTATGTCGTAGAAATCTAGTAAAATCGGGTGTATTGAAAATTGTCAAATGTCGACGGCAGACATGACGCGATAGCTACGTACCTAAACACATCACATAATAATGAACTTTTTTAGAAGTTGCACCATGCACTTTGTACTTAGCACTATTTATTGCCGGATTTTATCTGGTGCGATGGTGACCCCTGTATCAAGTATAGATGTAGACCATGCACTTTGCACTTAGCGCTATTTATTGCCGGATTTTATATGGTGCGATGGTGACCCCTTTATCAAGTGTAGATGTAGACCATGCACTTTGCACTTAGCACTATTTATTGCCGGATTTTATATGGTGCGATGGTGACCCCTGTATCAAGTATAGATGTAGACCATGCACTTTACACTTAGCACTATTTATTGCCGGATTTTATATGGTGCGATGGTGACCCCTGTATCAAGTATAGATGTAGATCATATCACTTTTCTATCCGGCTAGTTAATAACAGTTACACAAAATATATTAATTTGATCCCATTTAACCTGCTAATGATTGTAAACAATTGTATCTATATACTGTAAATCGTTAATTCAATAAAACATATAGCCTCTTATACTTTTTTTACAGGGTTGCATTCTCTATTTTCGAATTGCCCATAACACTTTGTTTGCCCCCAAATTTTGCATAAACTATTGTTTTGTAATGCTCTTGGGAATATGCAGTCTTCACAAGAGCATTTACAAACAATAGTTTATGCAAAATTTGGGGGGCAAACAAAGTATATTATGGGCAATTCGAAAATAGAGAATTGCTAGCTGGGTCGAAAAAGCATGGCTTTTGTCGAGAGGATAATAAAAATAACGCTAAATAAAAAACCCCAATGGTTCAGAAATCGAAGTGGAGACGTTAATACGGGTCATACTTTCACAATGTTTTTGTGTGTTATACTCACATAGCCTGTTGGTGCAGTATTTTTTCTTGCGCTAATGCACTTTTCCTCGTCTAACCCCGAGGTTAGCGGGGATAGCGGGGTGGGGGGGGGGGGATTGTGTGGAGGTTGAAGCGTATTCATGCCTGTATTGTGATGTGGGTGATATATGAGGTCTAGCCTGTTCCAGGCGTTACGTTTGTGGCGCGCGAAGAAAAATCGGGCGCAAGAGTAAAAACGAGGGGAGGCTGGGCTCAGTTTTCCCTCGCGCGACCCTATAGCGCCGTGCGCCGCTTTTCGCTGCTCCCCACAATCTAAACGCCTGGAACAGGCTATATGAGGACAGGACTTTTATTTTAATAAAGCGCGAAACATTTTTTTAGGTAGACTATTCCAGAGAAACCCGCCACTGTTGCAAAAACTGTTTCGAAGATTATTTGTGCGTGGTAAGGGAAGAGCGAGTTTATTTGCGGAATCACGGAGGGAGTATGAAGTTATATCACTCCGATTCACAGATTGGGAGCTAAAATACTCACAGATAAGATCGTTTTGGGATAGTTTATCTGATACCTTGACACCACAATTTCCCCAAACGACACTGCAATAATCGAAATGCGGTTGAACTAACGCTATAAACTAAAATTTCAATGAAGGTACAAACTGCCAAATTACCCGTCTAATGGCCGCAATACCAGAGACTATCTTTTTTAACCAATTTATTTATATAGCTACTCCAGGTAAGATTTTCGTCAATAAGTACACTAGGGATTTAGTAGTTGAGACTTGATTGGAAAGCAAGGACTGGGGATGCAGGTAGGGTGTTGTGTTATATGTTTAAGCACCATTAATAACGAGGACTGGAGATGCAGGTAGGGTGTTGGGTAATAATGTTTAAGCACCATTAATAGCGAGGACTGGAGATGCAGTTAGGGTGTTGGGTTATAATGTTTAAGCACCATTAATAGCGAGGACTGGAGATGCAGTTAGGGTGTTGGGTTATGTTTAAGCACCATTAATAGCAAGGACTGGAGATGCAGGTATGGAGTTGGGTTATATGTTTAAGAACCATTAATAGCGAGGTCTGGAGATGCAGGTAGGGTGTTGGGTTATAATGTTTAAGAACCATCAATAGCGAGGACTGGAGATGCAGTTAGGTTGTTGGGTTATAATGTTTAAGCTCCATTAATAGCAAGGACTGGAGATGCAGGTATGGAGAGTTGGGTTATATGTTTAAGCACCATTAATAGCGAGGTCTGGAGATGCAGGTAGGGTGTTGGGTTATAATGTTGAAGAACCATCAATAGCGAGGACTGGAGATGCAGTTAGGTTGTTGGGTTATAATGTTTAAGCTCCATTAATAGCAAGGACTGGAGATGCAGTTAGGGTGTTGGGTTATAATGTTTAAGCACCATCAATAGCGAGGACTGGAGATGCAGTTAGGGTGTTGGGTTATAATGTTTAAGCTCCATTAATAGCAAGGACTGGAGATGCAGTTAGGGTGTTGGGTTATAATGTTTAAGCATCATTAATAGCAAGGACTGGAGATGCAGTTAGGGTGTTGGATTATAATGTTTAAGCATCATTAATAGCGAGGACTGGAGATGCAGTTGGGGTGCTGGGTTATAATGTTTAAGCCCCATTAATAGCGAGGACTGGAGATGCAGTTAGAGTGTATTAATAGCATTTTTCCGAACACAATAATCAATGCTTGCCTTTTCGTTGTTCTGTTTTTTTTTTTTAATTTCGAAGGTGGATATATTTTAGGACGTATTTCCCAGTAGAAACAGTCTTTGTATAGTTCTTTTAACAGGTAGGTTTAAAAGGACAGGTAAAAAAGTAGTTATTCGATTTCCAATATATGACGCCTCCAAAAATTATGTTTTGCCGAAATTAATATGATAGTCAGAATCGACTTTTGACAGTGTAAAATTGTTATAGTTTACCAGTTTCGTGTCTGCCGAATATAGCCAGTGTGTTATGAAAAAGCAATGCAAGTTAATGCACCTGAGTGAAATCGGCAAATAAGGGAAAATGGAAAAACATCAAAATATAGTTCTATTATGAGCGAATGTCCCTTTGGATAGCAAACAATTGCTGTTGCTTTAGAGCAAACGAATCACCCAAAATAAAGAAAAAAACAAATTAAAATACCTTTTTTGAAGGGGAACTGTTGTCAGGGGACATATTGCATTACAGTGCAGTTTTACGCAAACTATGTATTTTTACCGGGGCCAGCCAAAGGCTGGAACCGGTTATAAAATGCAGTCTGTTCCTTTCGGTTTTTCAACGTCTCGTTTCCAGTGCCCCGCTTTCCGCTGTGACGAAATCGTTGTCATAGTAACTTTACTTGCTCAGATGTATCGCTGGGTCAGTTGAATTCTTATTCGCCATTTTGAGAAAAGCACGAGGCAATGGAGGGCATTCAAGACAAAGATTATAACTTTTTGGGGAACGACAAGTTCGCCAATCTTTACGAGAGACGACTACTTCATGAGCGAAAACGTAAGAGTGGATATTTAGAGAGACGTATTTACGAGCGACCACTTAAGAGTGAACCTTTTATCGAGAATCAAAGCGAACATATATCAAAACTATCTTTACATCAATCGCTTTTTGCAATATTGCGGGTTTTTTTTTTTTGGAGATTAAATGTAATGACTTTTGACGAATGCAAACAAACAAAAAAAAAAGAAAAGAAACTTTCAGCTCAAAGAAAAAAAAGAGAGAAAAAAGAAAAAAATGCGTCCCCGGCGGGATTCGAACCCACGCACCTCCTGCTCAAGAGTCCTTTCACTTCATCCACTACGCTACCAAGGATTTGACTGGTAGCTAGATCAAATTTTGTTATTTCTAAGTAGATATGAGGAGCGAGCGAGCGAGCGAGCAACCGATAACCCGTTCATTACGCATGCGCGTATTCACGGGTTCCTGTGCTATTGAAATAAGTCTTCGTAGGAATCAATGCAATTTACGCATCTTACTTGCGCTTTTCAATAACATGCGGAATTTAAAATTCAAATTTCCACCGACGGTTGCGTTATTCCCTGCCGTCAATCATAATTAATAAGAAAGCCAACGGACCATGTAAAAAAGAAACAAACCAAATGGATCGAAATCTACCAATCATAATGCACGGACGTGACCTTTTGAACTCATGAAAGTGAAGATCTGTTTCCCGACAGGTAAGCTAAGATGATTGACGGCAGTGTAAAACGCAACCGTTGGTGGAAATTTGCATTTCAAATTCCGCATGTTATTGAAAGGCGCAGTAAAATCCCTTCTTGTTCTATAACACAAATTTACTAACTACAGTTTTTTAAAAAAGTGGCCCCGGTAAAATTCAGGAAGTGATTCTCGTTTTTTAAATGACACGGTGTGACATGACCAACTGGATAATTTAATTTACGTCAATTTGTAAGAAAATTTAGAGAAAAAAGTAGGTGTTATCCGACATTCGTACTTATAATACATTCCACCTCCGTCATTGAAATGCTGCTTCGACAAACACACCAAGCAAACACAATTTCTGACATATTGCGAATCTCTAAATTATCAATTTGGCGTGTTCATTTTTCCCATTACTGAATACGGCAGTTCTGTTACAAATATAGGTGCCAATGATACAAACAGGAAACATCCAAATGGAATTTTCCAGGTGGTTATTTTAATAAAACATTACTGCCAAATTAGTTGCTGAATCTCAACTGAAAATACATTCGAATTAAAAAAAGTAAAAGTGTTTGTTTACTCAAAGCAAGGTGGACACAGCGTTTCAATAAGATATAACACGGTTTATAACAATCTTTCAATTTGTGAGCTTGCCATCAGTAAACTAATTAATGCAAACGCATTGAGATGTTAATCTGCGACGCAGACATGCAAAGTACACACAGAAAAATACGCATAATTAGCTCTTTTTTGGCAAAGAAAAAAGAGACATCGACGCATCCGTCATTTTGCTGAGAATAATGTCTGAAAATTAAGGGTTATTAAGAAGGAGCATTTCTGTCAAAAACTGGCTTAAAATGAAGCTGCATCGATTCTCTGTACTGTGGCTGTGGTGTGCAGTTACCATCCTTTTGTCATCCCTGGTCGTCCACTCGATGATAAACAGAAGCTTAACAGAACGTTCGGCTTTTTTTCAAGCATTCGAAGGTAATTGGGGAGAAGGGATGGCGCAGTGGTGAGACACACTCGCCTCCCACCAATGTGGCCCGGGTTCGATTCCCGGATGGGACGCCATATGTGGTTTGAGTTTGTTGTTGGTTCTCGTCCTTGTTTCGAGGGTTTTTCTCCGGGTACTCCCTATGATATCTCTTGATTAACACAGTGCATAAGCGCGTTCTTTTCCAGATTAAGCACGAATAACGACTTAATAAGCACTTACGAAGACATCATTTTACTGTTTATTCAAAAAAAATAAAGTAAAGCTAGAGAGAGAGAACTTACATAACACAATGAAAATAATAATTAATTAATTATGGCCGGCGTGCTCCTTATATCTTACAACTGTCTCTGATCTGATATCTTGGAAAAGAATGACTTGGAATCAGTAATGCAAGTGATTGCAGATCGTCTTTGGGCTGTTTAGCAAATAATAATAATAATTTTTTAAAAAAAAATAAATAATAATAATAATAATAATAATAATAATAATAATAATAATAATAATAATAATAATAATATAAATGTCTATTTCTCATAAGATGAAAACTACATATGCTATGTTACATATTATTACACCAGGAAGAGAAATTAAATAATAAAATCGCATAATAAAATCGTATCTCTTTACTATTGATAAAAGTATTCTTAAAACGTTCTGTATTAATAAGTGTGCAAGCACTATTCTTATTGCGTAAGTTGTAGTTGATGACCTTAATTTTAGGAACCTGCACGCGTGGAGGGTGGGTACTAAGTTGAGAAATTTTTTTAAAAACTTTCCGATCTTGTTTTTCCATTAAAGCTCTAATATCTAACCTAACTGAAGTGTATTGCCTTTTATGGCATATGTCTAGAAAAGCTTGCTCTATAAGTTAATTCTGGCTACGAGGCACCGTATACCGCTAATGCGTAGGTGACATTGGGCAAAACTATGGTCTTAAATAAGTAATCTACCTTAAGCTGGCTACATCCCTCCTTTCGCAAAATCTTCCTCGACCCTCACATGTTAGGAGTAACCGATATTCAAAACTAGCCTGCGCGCAGATGTCTCCCATTTCCTGAAGCAAAGGAAATAGGTCACGTCTGCGCGCAGGCTATTCAAAATAAGATCAGTAAAGAAATATTGTAATAGTATTATAGTGTCAGTGCTCTTCCGAAATGATGACAAATATAATAGTTGGAAATATAAATTAACAGTTAAGAAACAAAATATTCAAGAAAAATGATAAGTAATGTTTACTACATGAGCGGAGGTGTTGTATCGGCCTGTACAATCACGAGGCGCAGCCGAGTGAATGTATAGTGCCGATACAACACGGACGCGAATGTAGTAAACAACTTGTGAAATTCACATTACAGATACAACTTACTGGTGGTTGTATCTAATTTACATATCAAATACAACTCACTGGTGGCTGTATCTAATTTACATATCAGATACAACTCACTTGTGGTTGTATCTAATTTACATATCAGATACAACTCACTGGTGAGTTGTATCTAATTTACATATGTGATACAACTCACCAGTGAGTTGTATCTGGATTACAGGGTAACCATGTGATTGGAATGGCTCATTTCTATTTGTTAGTACCCTTATGAATTATTAATGAATTTTACAAACGCGGTTACATATTTCAACTTAGGTAGACAACAAATTTAGATATTTTCTGGAACTATTTTTTCTCTAAAGTTTTTAGTTAAGTCTATGCACAGGGTATTTTTATTTACTATAATTGCTTTCATTTACAGGCTACGTGCTGCAAAATCACGTGATCGCCACTTATCAAGTGCCTCTTGCCTTGGACTGTGGTATCAAGTGTTTACGAAACAGCGTGTGTTTATCATATAACTACAAGCCAATCAGTGACGAGCACAACGAGTGTCAACTGAACGATGCAAACAAAGTCACGTGCCCCGAGTGTTACGCTGAAGAACTCGACGCAATTTATTTTGACGATGCTAAGGTATGTAAAGTAGATTAAATCACACATCAATAACCCATTTCCGAGTTGCTCTTAGCCTCCTTTTCAAACCGAGGCCAAGTGCAAAACCATTCATATGAAAATGAGTTTTCTTTCACATGCAAATAAAACTTATATCCATATGAATGGTTTTGCACCTGGCCTCGGTTTGAAAAGGAGGCTAACAACAACTTGGAAATGGGATATTATCATCCGGCAGCCAGTAATTCAAACAATCGGTCCTTTAGCTAAGAGGGCAGTAAAAAGAAATGTCAATAACTCGGTCTACTTGGAATGGTAGAGGACATCGTATTCTATAAAGGGGCTGCCAAAATACACTGTAAAGCAAAAAGGGTAGCAACAAAATCTTAGAAGTGTTTTAAAAAAAGTTTTCCAAATTTTAAAAGAAATTTCAACGCAAATTTTAACGTTTTTGTAGTTTGAATAGTCGGACTTGAGGTAACATTTTAGGAACTACGCCTCCCAATCCCCCAACCACCTCACCCCGTCGCTCTCCACCCCAAGTTTCTTTTAAATCATTTAAAAGTATATGATTTGCTTTTTGCGTGGTTATAAAGAATACTGCTGACCGCTAGTTCTCAGACCCCGTTCCCGGTTTCCCATTCCTGATTTTATTAACATCCACTTATGATATGTGCTTAGCTCGTTTCCAAGCCTCTAAACTTTGTTAAGGTTCCAAAACGTCTCTTAAGTTGGTGGACTTTTACGGCTCCGTCTTCATTTTTTTTTTGTTTATGATGACGAGTTTTCCGACATATGAAAACCAGTCTTTTGAAATTTTTCGTAGTGTGTTATGGCACAATATAATCTGCAGTGCTAAAAGAAGACACATAAAGCATTGTATAACTATGGTAATAAAAAGTCTGGAATAATTTAGCCTGCGGTTATGTTATAATTATGCAAGGGACCGCGCTTCTCGCGACTTAGCCGTTTAACAAACTCGTTCGCCTTTTCTCGCAATTAGAAAAGTTAGGAACAGAAAGACACTGCTCCCTGTGTATGGTTTATAGGCTCATCAGCCCGCTAAGGAAATACAATATTCCTGTTATAATTGGTAAAACCGGGATGGAATGACCTGTATCGAGGTAGCATTTTAAGTAATACAGGTTATTCACTTAAAAAGGATTATTCACCAGTACTTTGGCGGAATTCAACCAAAATACTGAATTGATTTCTGAACGATCACAGGGATGAAAGACAATTTAACTTAAAGTAAGAAGCATCTCAAGGTTCATGGGGTTCATGGGTGCTTTTCTTTAATATCCGAAAGAGGTTAAAACGAAAATTCTAACTACAAAAAGACTGTTAGACAATATAACCGCGCAGGAAGGCTAAATGACTACCAATTATGCGTGAAAACATTAACGACACTAACTACTAACCTTAACAAAGAAATGAGTTTCTGTCGTTTGTCAACTTACAATCGTATGAACCTTATCTTAAAAAGATTCTTATGAAATGATGACCTACATCTTGGTCTAGGTCTTGCCAAAGTTTTCAATAAAGGACCGGTTGTCTCCTTCCGGGAAGGAAGAAAAGCTAAACGACATACTTGCCGCGTGAAAATACCTTCGACCAAACCACAGTCACAACAAAATTAAACAAGAAACTTTCATGGCTAATTTATTATGCCAGCACGACAGATCTTAACCACATTTTTAAAATCTTGGTATATTTAAGCATCTGCAGAAGTCTTACACATGCAACATCGCATGTTTGTCAGATTCTTTTACCCACTAAATTTCAATTGAATATCAAAGAGGCTTTGTACATATCCTTTGGGAAAAGCCCGCATCAAACCAACAAATCCAACATGTTAATTTAAGTCTCTCTTTTTAACTGGTTTTCGTATCTGTCATTTCTTTTGTGTTTTTTGGCAACTATGTTTTTATTACTCCAGTTAGCATTTTATGATAAATTCAAATTCAACTTTGTAGCAGTTGTTGTCAAACTGATGACGGTTGGGGTAGTTCCGCACTTATCCAAACGATGGTTGTGATATCTACCGAAACATGTCTTTAAAATCAAAAAATGTTGTCCTTTTTCTCAAATTGTTTACAAGTCTGCTGCTTTTTAGACAATTTGGAAGTTGCAAGTTGGTTGCTTTGGGAGTTTAAAAAATGTCTCCTTTTTTATTCAAACCATTTCCATTGAATACCTGCTGTTAAACACTTTGTTTTTATGTTCACACAGCATGCTGCTTTTTTAAAACTTCACGAAGGCGCCACATGTCAGCGATGACTGCGATCACAGGAAGAGTTAGTTAAGATATGCGAACGCCTTTTTAACATTGTTTTAACGTAGTCATTAGAGACACCGGAACATCTAAGTAACCACCTGCGGTGACACAGCAAAAGCAGCGACTTAGACCTCAGTTATGTACATGCCTTTTTAGTTCATCACTTTACTCTAGCTTATGTAGTTTTTGTGTGATAATAAAGAGATACAGTTTATCATATAAGTAAACGATGTTGCTTTCTGATGATAGCTTTTATTAGTCGACATTCCACGAACCGCTTGATGTCCATCGTGTAGGTTTTCATACGTTACTCTTGCATTACATGAAAACAGTTTAGAAGTCTCTTAAGACCTTGACGATAATTACTACTAAAAATGAGACAGATAAGAGGGTTGATAGTGCAATTTGCGTAAGCCATAAAAAGGGCAAAATCCTTAAAGCGTTTGAAGCCACAAGGGATTGAGACACTGTCCCATGCAAAGTAATCCAGAACAATGACAGTGAGAAGAGGTACCCAGCAAAAGACAAAACCTAAAACGATAGCAATGGCCATCTTGAGCACGTTCCTGTTTCTTCTCTTGCGTTGTTCCTCGGCATTATCCGAATGCTCGCCTGGACGAACCTCTGTCTTGAGTTTGACGAGGATGACGGAGTAAACTATGGCCAATAAAACGATAGGAATATAGAAAAACGTAATACATAAAGCCAAAAAGTAATTTGCACTGGACCAGGAATCTCCAAAAGCTTCTTTCGGCCTTCTCTGACACGCAAGTTTTCCTTGGTGTACAACAAGTTTGAAGGTGAATAAATATGGCGAATGGACAGCCATTGCGACGATCCAGGTTGCGAAAATGAAGAAGGGGCACATCTTTGGACGGATGAGTGGGGAACGAAGGGGAAAAATCACAGCTACAAATCGATCAACTGCTATCAGAACCAGGCTCTGAATCGACACAAGGCTCGAGACATCTCCAAAAAAATTGACCAACTTACACAAGGCCTGGCCAAGGGGACCACTGATAAGCCAGGAATCCATATACAACCGTGTTATTCCTAGCGGGAAAAGAAATATTGGATACAGCAGGTCGGACATAGCCATGTTTACGATGAAATAATTTATCGGTTTTCTCAAGGTTGGCGTTTTGTAGACAATTATTCCGATGAAAGAATTCCCGACCAGCGAAACTATAAGTATCAGGCAGTAAGCAAAAGTTTTTCCGATTTTGTCCGCTGTAGGATTAAGCAGACTGGAGCAGCTCGACTCATTCACCGTTGTGTTCATGTTGTATTCTCACAAATCGAGATGGTTTCTTAAGAGTAGGCGCTGCAGTAGTTATCTTCGGTTAACCGGAATAACTTGCTAGTCGTCATGCAAGGTTAATAAGGTTAAACAGGTGCCATAACAACCGACCATTTTTTCAGTTTTCTAAATCATTTTTTCATAGAAGCTAGCAAATTGCACTTGCAAAATATATTCATTAATAGTTCAGTTCTCACGATGGATTCTCTGAGAAGTATTCCACTTTTTTGTTAACAGTACAATATGACACTGATAAGATAGTTAGCAATGTAGTGACGGATCTAGGGTAGGTGCCCGGGGGGTGGGGGGGGGGGGGGGGTAGCACTCCCTTATCTTACAAATAAAGGCCCCTGACATTTTTACTTCTCCCTTATCCAGTCCCCTCCCCCTAATGATGGAGTTAGGATACTCTACTGTAAGAGTATATAAAGCCAGGTGTATAGAAATAAAGAAAACAAAAGACACGTTTTAAACACGCGGCAAAAAAAAAAAAATGAAACTTACCAACTGGACAAAAACGATAGGGTCAGTTTAGTTTAGAAAGTTTAGCGTTTACAGATTCTATTTTCTCGCACATGTATTAGTTATTAAATAAATACACGGAGGGATTCATGCACATTTTTGTAGTTTTCCGCGAATCCTGTTTAGTTTTTAATTAAGGCAGGACGAGGTAGGCAGCGATATTAGAAGGAAAGAAAAAATGTTTTGCTTATCACAAGAGAAAAAAAACCTCAGTAAATTTGCTATAAGATAAATACATGGATGCATTCAAATTATGTTGTTTGTGGTGTTTGCTTAATGAATGGTCGCCGGCAACGCCAATTAAAGCGACGTGAGCTCATTCGGTATAATAGAAATATATGACGTTTGATGAGCAAATATCAGGGGCGGATCTAGGGGGGGTGCAGGGGTGCGCACCCCCCCCCCCCGAGATGACCTGCATCTTTCTAATATAACTGGTGTTCTGCAAAGAAAAGAAAAAAAACGTGGCTACGTCATTCCTTAGAGGTGCACCCCTCCTGAGAAAAATCTTGGATCCGCCCCTGAATATCATGAAGAAGTGGTTTGTTTTGAAACATTGCTTACACCTGTAAATTCGTGTCTTGTAAAAGGCTACAGCACAGTGCTGTACGCAAAAAAATTAACTTCTATAACGAACTCTTAACTTGCAAATTGTTTGCTTTTTTATTTCTTCGCATTGACTGATTCTCATTTCTTACACAGGTTTAAGTTATTTGGTTATAATGCATGGAAATATTCAAGCATATTGGTGTTTGCGGTGTTTGCGGTGTTTGCCAAATGAGCTGAAATTGTCGCTTTAATTGTCGCGACCACTGGTCTCCGGCAAAGCAATTAAAGCGATATGAGTTCATTCGATATAATAGAAACATATCACGTTTGATGAGAAAATATCAAGACGAAGTGGAAAACGTTAAAACATTGCCTGCACTTGTAAATTCTTTTCATGTAAAAGACTACAGTTCAGTACTTTACGCATATCATCACATAATAGGCTAATTTTCATATGTAAACATTCTAACTGGGCTTCGAGACTTATGGAAATAAAACACAAGAAATGAATCATTCATCCCTGAACCTCAATGTGATTTCTTTTGTTTTATTCCCCTAAACCTCAAGGCGAGTACGAATTTTAGTATATCGAAATTGGCCCATTGCCGAGAAGAGATTCCCAAGCCTGGTTGTCACGCGTCGGTAAAATCCCAGACGACTGGATATTTTTATGTCGACAGTATGTTTTGTATCACTCTGCCATCATCTTCGAAAGAGGCAACAATTTGTAGTTGAAAAATAACTCTGTCAGATAGTAAGTTAGTTAGTCAGTCATTCTTACTATTTGAAACAGACCCTGATTTAAGTTATGTTTTTACTCTTATATTTCAGATAAACAGCTGCACTGGTAGAGATGGTAAATTATTCCATGTTAAATTGACTGTTGTTGCAATCAATCATATATATATATATATATATATATATATATATATATATATGTGTGTGTTCTTCCCATGTCAGCCTTTCGGAAAAATGTATATGTAAAAATGTACCTATTCAATCAGACACATAGAAAACCATTCTTGCGATATGGCCAGTAGCAGGGGCGTAGCTAGGATTTTTCGAGGGGGGGGGGGGGTGTTACACAGTGTCACACCCGGGGTACTTACCAGATTGTCATGTCGACATCCACGCTGTGTTTACTAAAGTTATCTCACTAAGGGGGACTCACGGGCACCCCAGGACCCCCCTAGCTACGCCCCTAGCTACGCCCCTAGCTACGCCCCTGAGTAGCTCATGCATGTGCACAACCATATCACCTGGGTTACTCAGAATCATTGAATTAAAATGTACTTTAATGCGGCTCTTTAACGACAATACCGCCTCTGCAAAATACCATTTCTTTTCTTCAAAATGTGAAATTATAGAAATTAAATTGATAGCTTCCGATTAGAAAGTAAAGAAATAAAGTGGTCTGAAATGTTTCTGATTTGGATATACAGTCAACTCTCTTTTAACGACCACACTCTTACAGTCAAGGCGGATGTTCTTTTGATGGCAACTTTGCAAACTTCCGCCGCAACATTGGTATTTTGATTGACAGTTTGCTTCGAGCAAGTTGGAAGTTGTGCGAGCCGGTTGCAACTTTCGCGAGCAAGTTCCTATTTCAATCTTGCTGTCAGTTGCCGGATTTCTGAATTGAAAGTACTTGGTTTGGTTACCTTGCAGTATTCTACAAACTCTATGATGTCAGGAGTAGAAACTGTTCGTTTCTCTCAGCCAGGTTTACCGGGAAAATACGTCTCGTGTTGTAAAAATCTGTTTACAATATTGGATACAGTTTGCCTTGATAATCCAACAATGCGTGCGATTTGTTCTTGTTTTACACCAGACGACCATTATTCTCTCTCTTTTCTCAACCGAGGTGGTATTATTGCGATGTACGTGAGCCATAACTGAAGAAGGACGTGTTTTCACAAAATTCGCAATTTGCAACTGACAACAAGTTTGAAATAGCAACTTGCTTGCGAAAGTTGCAACTTGCTCGCGTAACTTCCAACTTGCTCGAAGCAAACTGTCAATCAAAATACCAATGTTGCGGCGGAAGTTTGCAAAGTTGCCATCAAAAGAACATCCGGTTTGACTGTAAGCGACCACTTTGTTTGTAAATAATCGTTTTGTTTCTCAATCAAATACTGTTTTAAATTGCTTTTTCTCTAAAGTGACCACCTCCCTTAAGCGACCACTTTTTCCTGCACCAAGGGTGTTCGCTTAAGAGAGAGTTGACTGTATTCATTTTATTTTATTTTTAAGGTGAACTATCGAACTATGATCTGTATTTTCCGCGCAAAACTCTCACCAGTTACGTCAACCAGACTTGGTCTGTAAACATGGACATGTTGACTGTTTGCTTTTGGATGCAGACCGCTGACTCTAACGAAGGCACATCCTTTAGTTATGCTGTTCCAAACATATTGAATGAATTCACGATTTTTAAAGGGATGCTGGCAATCAATGACCAAACCAAGTAAGCATCCGTGAAACGTATTAGCTTTGCACAGTATATATCACTTTCAGTGTTATCTCGAAGCGAGTCAATTTCGAGCTCGAGTAAGTAGAGTCACCATGGCCAATACAGTTTGAGTGAACGTCATTTTTGGCCATATGTTACTGCTCTAACACTTTTAATAAGTGGCTAATTGGCTACAAATGGACAGGATCCCAAACTTGAAAAATCTAAATTTAAAGAAAAATCCATACATTTGTGGTATATATTTTCCTTTTAAGTCTTCACTTTATGACTTCATATTCATGTTTGAACTGAAAACACCCTTAGTTTTCATTAACTTTGTTTTCATCAAATTAGCTAGGATGTGTATCAACAATCGAACCACCTCTTGTAAGTGACCACCTGTCCTCAGCGACCTGACTCAAAAATACGAAAAATACCAAACGTTTTTCAGTCAAATCAATATAGTCGGAACCTCTCGTAAGCGATCGCGACCACTTTCAACGTTGGTTATTTGAATTTTTCTATTATTTTTAACCTCTAGTCAGTGAACGACCACTCAGCCATATTTTGATGTCACAACAGATACAAATTGAACAATATGTTACAGTACAACTTCAATAACGCGAAATTTTGTCCCCTGCATCAATATTTTGCGCTGATAGACTTTGGGTGGTCGCTTACGGTAGATTCAACTGTATACAAATACGGACAAGTCCTTAGTACCATGATATAGTACTATTCTCACTAGGGATATACGCGACAAAAAGCCTAATATATACAATCATGTACTTCTTTACATTCCCAGCGTGACCCGTGGGAATGCGCGGCATAACCCTAGACCTCCTCCCTCTATATATATATAAGCAGCCTGCTTCGTAATTCAGCCTAGTTCAGTAAAGTTTAGGTCGGGACCCGTGCAAGACGATAACGCCCCACCCTCCTCCCCGCAGCAATGGAACTTATTCTCTCCAGGTCTACCAGCCAGCTACCGGGCCGATTCTCCCATATCTTACACATCTTGGTCCTGTTGGCTTTGTGTGCGGGTATACCTGGTGGGAATATATTACTATGATATAGTACTATGATATGCTATGATGTAGTACTATGATAAAGTACTATGATATAGTACTATGATATACTACTATGATATAGTACTATGACATACTACTATGATATAGTACTATGATATACTACTTTGATTTACTACTATGATATACTACTATGATATACTACTATGATATACTAGTATGATATACTACTATGATATAGCCCTTTAAAGCCTGCTGGCTGTTGTTGATCTATTTGATCCATCTCAGGGAAGATTTCGGAAGAGAAATTCCACACGTGCGTGTATTCTTGTGTTATTATTTTCTCTACTTAAGGGTCATTCTTCTTGGGAAATTTTACGACGGATTGCGGCATCATGTCTGCGTAACCTGGGAGAATATCGCTGGGACCTGGAATTTGACCGTGGACGGCAAAGTGATAAACAATGGAAGCAGCTTTGAAGTGGGACATGTCATTCCTGGTGGAGGATACCTGGCAATTGGCCAAGACCAAGACAACACTCCTGGAGAACCCAGTGGCTTCGTCTTATCGCAAAGTTTCATGGGAAAGATCAGTGGACTGAATGTGTGGAGCAAGGTGCAGCCTCATGATGAAATACTACGCATGTCCAAGGCCTGCAACATGGGAAGCGGAGATGTTCTCAAATGGCCTGATTTCCTGACGTCGAGGCATGGCGATGTGGTCGTTAAATGTCCATCTACTTGTGAGATTTAGTTGACGTGTGTTCTTAGTTCGTTATTTAACGTACTACATTTATTTTGCGTTGTTTTCCTTACTAATATGTCTTGTCAGTAACTGTGCTCACACTGTGGGTGGCTCCTCCTAAAATGTTCTGCAATTTGTATAGGATTTGATGGAGCCGAAACCAATTGTGGAATTGCACACATTTTGGGCATCCTACTGATGAACAGTTACGAAATTCAGATATGTTAAGAAGCCACATTTACTTGAAGTATGTCCCCTTTGAATTGAAATGTCATGCCAAAACTTGTCCTAATAGAGGTTTTGCACGGCAGCCATGTTGCATGACAGAAACAATGAAAATGTTTTGCATTAGAAAGAACATTCTTTCCCATAGTGAAAAGAATCTATTGTTCCTGCCATGCAACATGGTTGCCGTGCAAAACCTCTATTGGCGAGACATTTGCTTAAAATACATTTATATGAGGAGGCTATATGAGGACAGGACTTTTATTTTAATGAAGCGCGAAACATTTTTTTAGGTAGACTATTCCAGAGAAACCCGCCACTGTATCAAAAACTGTTTCGAAGATTGTTTGTGCGTGGTAAAGGAAGAGCGAGTTTATTTGCGGAATCACGGAGGGAGTATGAAGTTATATCACTCCGATTCACAGATTGGGAGCTTAAATACTCGCAGATAGGATCGTTTTGGGATAGTTTATCTGATACCTTGATACCACAATTTCCCCAAACGACACTGCGATAATCGAAATGCGGTTGAACTAACGCTATAAACTAAAATTTCAATGAAGGTACAAACTGCCAAATCGCCCGTCTAATGGCCGCAATACCAGAGACAATCTTTTTTAACCCATTTATTTATATAGCTACTCCAGGCAAGATTTTCGTCAATAAGTACACTAGGGATTTGGTAGTTGAGACTTGATTGGAAAGCAAGGACTGGGGATGCAGGTAGGGTGTTGTGTTATATGTTTAAGCACCATTAATAGCGAGGACTGGAGATGCAGTTAGAGTGCTGGGTTATAATGTTTAAGCACTATTAATAGCGAGGACTGGAGATGCAGTTAGAGTGCTGGGTTATAATGTTTAAGCACTATTAATAGCGAGGACTGGAGATGCAGTTAGGGTGCTGGGGTATAATGTTTAAGCACCATTAATAGCAAGGACTGGAGATGCTGCTAGGGTGTTGGGTTATGTTTAAGTACCATTAATAGCAAGGACTGGAGATGCAGTTAGGGTGTTGGGTTATACTGTTTAAGCACCATTAATAGCAAGGACTGGAGATGCAGGTGGGGTGTTGGGTTATAATGTTTAAGCACCATAAATAGCAAGGACTGGAGATGCAGGTGGGGTGTTGGGTTATAATGTTTAAGCACCATTAATAGCAAGGACTGGAGATGCAGTTAGGGTGTTGGGTTATAATGTTTAAGCACCATTAATAGCAAGGACTGGAGATGCAGGTAGGGTGTTGGGTTATAATGTTTAAGCACCATAAATAGCGAGGACTGGAGATGCAGGTGGGGTGTTGGGTTATAATGTATAAGGCCCATTAATAGCGAGGACTGGAGATGCAGGTAGGGTGTTGGGTTATAATGTTTAAGCACCATAAATAGCGAGGACTGGAGATGCAGTTAGGGTGTTGGGTTATAATGTTTAAGCACCATAAATAGCGAGGACTGGAGATGCAGGTGGGGTGTTGGGTTATAGCGGAGCTCTCGCCGGGCCGAAGGCCCGGCTGCGCAGCTCCATACTCATAGAACCAGAGAACCATAGAACCCATGGCCGTCATTTTCATGGTCATGGCTAGCGCAATGTTTCGCGGGCGCGTTGTGTGTCCGCCGCCGACCGCCGTCGCTGACCGCCGCCGTCGCTTAGGGATAAATCGCAGGCGCGTAGACCGTCGCAAAACATGCGCGTATGACGCCACCCAACAACATTGCAATTTCACGTCACCTGGGAAAACACTGATGTGTTTAGCGGAGAAAACCGTTTAAATTAAAGTCGTTATTCTCCTGAATTTTTTCGCGGTTTGCTTCTCAAGACAGGGATACTAATTAAGGGATATTCAGAAGCCGCTATAGTGGAAATAGAAGAGCTTTCAGAGATAAAATCTTGCTTCGAGGATGGGAGCAATGCGGGAAGATGTTTGTCACTTCGGGTTTCAGAACTGAAGAAGCGGAGATTTGAACAATTTTCAAGCTGTGGAGGGACTTAAAGGTAAAACAAAGTACATTTTTCGATGGGAATTTATGTTGATATCAATCTGTGATTGACTTTTTTGTGTTCTCGCTAGTTTTCGGGAGAATTGTTTATAACGCGCTCAATTAAATTCAGTTGTTTTGATTTCTTTCATCGGAGACATCTCGGCCACGAATCATGAGCTCTTAATGGTTCGCGTTTTGCTTTTAAACATAAACTTATGGAGATTTGAATAAAAGTTTTCGAAAGAAGATTGTGTTGTCCATTTTTATGTGTTTGTTCATTCATTACATAGATTGAAAAGCGATTTTATGTAAACAAAACAAGACTTAAATTTTCTGTCTTCACTCGCGTCGCCTTATGCAAACATGTTTGTGTATTTTTGCAATTTTGATTTCCAAATCAGTTTCTCGGGCAATTTTTGACAAACAAAAACTGTATTTTATTCGGAAAGTAGTCGTTCTAGTTATTCTAGACAGAGAAAAGTTGTTTTTGTGAACTTTTCTACGGTCTAAATGTACTGTGTAGACTGTCGGGTAATACTGTTTTTTTGAGAATTGCTAAAATTGAAAATAGCCCGGTCGTCAATCTTAATTCTTGTGCTACCAACCTTTCACCTTAGTTTAGTTTCACCTTGGTTAAGCTTGTTCCTTTTCTCCGGCTCATTTCGATTTTTACCGTAATTTGTACTTGCAAGAACCTGTTAATTTAACAGTCCAAACCGAATTTTTGAACAAACTTGAAAACAGATTAAGTGAGAGCGAAATTTTATCCTGCGAAGGATTTTTATCTTTGGCTGAAATTACCCACGCAATGTGTGGACTTTCTTCAGGGAAAACCCCCGGTTCAGACGGATTACCTCAAGAATTTTACGCTAAATTCCCCTATTCTGTTCGAAATTATAAATTTAGTTTGGAAAATAATTCTCTCAGTGATTCAATGCAAGGTATATGATAAGAAAAACCTCAAAAATTGGTGGCCCGGCCATTTCGCTACTCAATGTTCATTACAAAATTTGTTCAAAAGCTCTTACAAACAAACTTTCAAAAGTGTTACCCTCGATTATTTCAAGAAGATCAAACTTGTTTCTTCCCAGGTAGGACGATTTTTGAGAATTTAATTCTCTTGCGTGACCCTCTAGATTATATAAATATTACCAATGAAACTGGTATCTTGCTGAATATCTACATTATAGTTAATGGTTTTTTGACTAAAGAAATTCCACTCGAGTGGGGGGTGAAGCAGGGAGATCCCCGGTCTCCACTTTTGTACATTTTATGCGCAGACGTTTTGGCTACCAGTATAAGAAAGGATGATACAATTGAAGGTTTTCTCCTTCCAGAAGCCTGAGGAAAGCGTTTTAAAATTCGCCAATATGCGGATAACTCCACATGTTTTGTAAACGACATTTTTTCTTTAGACAAATTGTTTACCTTACTTCACAAATACGAGACAGGTACAAGGACTAAATTAAATGTGGCAAAGAGTACTTAAGCCATGTAGTTAGGAGCTTGGTGCTCACGTCCGGACACTCCTTATGGCCTGACGTGGGTGTCAAGAAAGCAAATCTTGGGTGTCTGGTTTAGCAATGGTACTGCAAATGTGGAACCAGATAACTGTTTACCACGCCTTTCCAAGCTACATTAAAATTTAAACCTGTGGAAGGGTGTGGGGTGTTTTCACTCCCACCCTATCGGCACTACTCAATACTAGGTTTATAGTTAATGTTAAGACTATTTTCTTTTACCTAATGGACTTCTGCTGTCGACGAGAATGACATGCGAGCACGCTTTTTCATTAAGACTATACTTTATGGTATATGGGTTTTTGAAATAAAGCAACTTTTCACAATAGCACCGAGAACTCTCGGGCCACTGTAAGGGACATAAGGAATGACATCACAACACAGTTGCAAATTGACTGAGGGGGCGGGGGGGGGGGGGGGGGGGGGGGGTTCTTTGCAAATTTTTGGGCGGGGGTGTGCTGCTGGGACTCTGAGACCCTTAACCTATACTAGACCATTTTCGCTGCATTTTGCAACCATATTCTAGACTAAACACCGAAATATCCTACCCTATCCTAGACCTTTTCTAGACTCACTATTTTGCAGAAACTCATTCACTATCACAGTCTAAGATACCAGGGGTCAGTAAAAGTGTCATACAGCACACCTTACCGATTATTAAATGTCATTTGCCAGTAAACCTCGTCTAGACTAAATTCTTCATGCAACTGATCAGTTTCTTAGAAAATGATACCCTATTCTAGACCAAAAATCTCTGATTACTATACCCTATCCCAGACTAAACTGCCTGAAAACCATACCCCTCACAGCGTCACATACCTATATAGTTCATATATGGGAGTACCCCCCCCCCCCCACCCCACCCCACTGCAAACAGAAATTTTCTGCTTTGTGGTGTCATCCGAATATTTGTGAAATACAACAGTCAAAGCTTGTGACTCTAATAATTTAGCTACTGGCAACTCATCATTCATTACCAGAAATGACTAAAGTAATAATGTGTAAACCAGAAAGGACTTTCAAGTGGAGCAAACGACCGGAAATGAACTTTATAAATAATCCCTTATGGACTAGACTTTCAAGTGACTGTAAACCGGAACTGACCTTGTATTATTGTAACCGGAAATGACTAGCTTTAACTCAGGATGCCTTGTAACCGGAAATGACTAGCCTCTCAGGATAATATTGTAAACTTTAGGGATTTGTTATTGATAAATACAACATTTTAAAAGGAAAAAACACTGTTGTGTTTAGCGGAGAAAACGGTTTGCAAACTCTTTTTTCCTGCTTTTTTTTCGCGGTTTGCTACTCGAGAGAGGTTTCACATTTCTCAAACAGTGAGCTCTTGTGGAATTTGTGCAGTCTAAATGTTCTGCGCAGACGATCTCGTAATAAGCTTACTGTTTTTGAGAATTGCTAAAATTGAAAAATAGCCTGTTCATCAATCTTAATTCTAATTTTTCTTGTGCTTCCGACCTTTCACCTAAGTTAAGCTTATGATCATCGTTTCTGTTCAGAGAGCTCCGCTGTTAGGCTAAGCCTATCTATATATATTAATGGTTAAGCACCATTAATAACGAGGACTGGAGTTGCAGTAAGGGTGCTGGGTTATAATGTTTAAGCACCATTAATAGCGAGGACTGGAGATGCAGTTAGGGTGTTGGGTTATAATGTTTAAGCACCATCAATAGCGAGGACTGGAGATGCAGTTAGGGTGTTGGGTTATAATGTTTAAGCACCATTAATAGCGAGGACTGGAGATGCAGTTAGGGTGTTGGGTTATAATGTTTAAGCACCATTAATAGCGAGGACTGGAGATGCAGTTAGAGTGTATTACTTGCCTTTTCGTTCTGGTTTTTTTTTTTAAATTTCGAAGGTGAATATATTTTAGGAGGTATTTCCCAGTAGAAACAGTCTTTGTATAGTTCTTTTAACAGGTAGGTTTAAAAGGACAGATAAAAAAGTAGTTATTCGATTTCCAATATATGACGCCTCCAAAAATTATGTTTTGCCGAAATTAATATGATAGTCAGAATCGACTTTTGACAGTGTAAAATTGTTATAGTTCACCAGTTTCGTGTCTGCCGAATATAGCCAGTGTGTTATGAAAAAGCAATGCAAGTTAATGCACCTGAGTGAAATCAGCAAACAGTGTATAATATGGGAAAATGGAAAAACATCAAAATATAGTTATATTATGAGCGAATGTCCCTTTGGATAGCAAACAATTGCTGTTGCTTTAAAGCAAACGAATCACCCAAAATAAAGAAAAAACAAATTAAAATACCTTTTTTGAAGGGGAACTGTTGTCAGGGGACATATTGCATTACAGTTTTTAAAATGACACGGTGTGACATGATCAACAGGATAATTTAATTTACGTCAATTTGTAAGAAAATTTAGAGAAAAAAGTAGGTGTTATTCGACATTCGTACTTATAATACATTCCACCTCCGTCATTGACATGCTGCTTTGACAAACACACCAAGCAAACACAATTTCTGACATATTGCGAATTTCTAAATTATCAATTTGGCGTGTTCATTTATTCCATTACTGAATACTGCAGTTCTGTTACAAATATAGGTGCCAATGATACAAACAGGAAACATCCAAATGCAATTTTCCAGGTGGTTATTTTAATAAAACATTTCTCCCAAATCAGTGGCTGAATCTCAACTGAAAATACATTCGAATTAAAAAAATTTAAAGTGTTTGTTTACTTAAAGCAAGGTGGACACAGCGTTTCAATAAGATATAACACGGTTTATAACAATCTTTCAATTTTGCGAGCTTGCTATCAGTAAACTAATTAATGCAAACGCATTGAGATGTTAATCTGCGACGCAGACATACAAAGTAAACAGAAAAATACGCATAATTAGTTCTTTTTTGGCAAAGGAAAAAGAGACATCAACGCATCCGTCATTTTGCTGAGAATAATGTATGAAAATTAAGGGTTATTAAGAAGGAGCATTTCTGTCAAAAACTAGCTGACAATGAAGCTGTATCGCCGCTTCTCTGTACTGTGGCTGTGGTGTGCAGTTCCCATTCTTCTGTCATCCCCAGTCGTCCACTCGATGATAAACAGAAGCTTAACAGAACGTTCGGCTTTTTTTCAAGCATTCGAAGGTAATCGGGGAGAAGGGATGGCGCAGTGGTGAGACACACTCACCTCCCACCAATGTGGCCCGGGTTCGATTCCCGGATGGGACGCCATATGTGGTTTGAGTTTGTTGTTGGTTCTCGTCCTTGTTTCGAGGGTTTTTCTCCGGGTACTCCCTATGATATCTCTTGATTAACACAGTGCATAAGCGCGTTCTTTTCCAGATTAAGCACGAATAACGACTTAATAAGCAGTTACGAAGACATCATTTTACTGTTTATTCAAAAAAATAAAGTAAAGCTAGAGAGAGAGAACTTACATAACACAAAATAATAATTAATTAATTATGGCCGGCGTGCTCCTTATATCTTACAACTGTCTCTGATCTGATATCTTGGAAAAGAATGACTTGGAATAATGCAAGTGATTGCAGATCGTCTTTGGGCTGTTTAGCAAATAATAATAATAATAATAATAATAATAATAATATAAATGTCTATTTCTCATAAGATAAAAACTACATATGCTATGTTACATATTATTACACCAGGAAGAGAAATTAAATAATAAAATCGCATAATAAAATCGTATCTCTTATTAAGTTTATATCTATAGATAACTCTATTGATAAAAGTATTCTTAAAACGTTCTGTATTAATAAGTGTGCAAGCACTATTCTTATTGCGTAAGTTGTAGTTGATGACCTTAATTTTAGGAACCTGCTCGCGTAGAGGGTGGGTACTAAGTTGAGAAATTTTTTTAAAAACTTTCCGATCTTGTTTTTCCATTAAAGCTCTAATATCTAACCTAACTGAAGTGTATTGCCTTTTATGGCATATGTCTAGAAAAGCTTGCTCTATAGTTAATTCTGGCTATGAGGCACCGTATACCGCTAATGCGTAGGTGACATTGGGCAAAACTATGGTCTTAAATAAGTAATCTACCTTAAGCTGGCTACATCCCTCCTTTCGCAAAATCTTCCTCGACCCTCACATGTTAGGAGTAACCGATATTCAAAACTAACCTGCGCGCAGATATCTCCCATTTCCTAAAGCAAAGGAAATAGGTCACGTCTGCGCTCAGGCTATTCAAAATAAGATCAGTAAAGAAATATTGTAATAGTATTATAGTGTCAGTGCTCTTCCGAAATGATGACAAATATAATAGTTGGAAATATAAATTAACAGTTAAGAAACAAAATATTCAAGAAAAATGATAAGTAATGTTTACTACATGAGCGGAGGTGTTGTATCGGCCTGTACAATCACGAGGCGCAGCCGAGTGAATGTATAGTGCCGATACAACACGGACGCGAATGTAGTAAACAACTTGTGAAATTCACATTACAGATACAACTTACTGGTGGTTGTATCTAATTTACATATCAAATACAACTCACTGGTGGCTGTATCTAATTTACATATCAGATACAACTCACTTGTGGTTGTATCTAATTTACATATCAGATACAACTCACTGGTGAGTTGTATCTAATTTACATATGTGATACAACTCACCAGTGAGTTGTATCTGGATTACAGGGTAACCATGTGATTGGAATGGCTCATTTCTATTTGTTAGTACCCTTATGAATTATTAATGAATTTTACAAACGCGGTTACATGTTTCAACTTAGGTAGAAAACAAATTTAGATATTTTCTGGAACTGTTTTTTCTCTAAAGTTTTTAGTTAAGTCTATGCACAGGGTATTTTCATTTACTATAATTGCTTTCATTTACAGGCTACGTGCTGCAAAATCACGTGATCGCCACTTATCAAGTGCCTCTTGCCTTGGACTGTGGTATCAAGTGTTTACGAAACAGCGTGTGTTTATCATATAACTACAAGCCAATCAGCGACGAGCACAACGAGTGTCAACTGAACGACGCAAACAAAGTCACGTGTCCGGAGTGTTACGCTGAACAACTCGACGCAATTTATTATGACGATGCTAAGGTATGTAAAGTAGATTAAATCACACATCAATAACCCATTTCCGAGTTGCTCTTAGCCTCCTTTTCAAACCGAGGCCAAGTGCAAAACCATTCATATGAAAATGAGTTTTCTTTCACATGCAAATAGAACTTATATCCATATGAATGGTTTTGCACTTGGCCTCGGTTTGAAAAGGAGGCTAACAGCAACTCGAAAATGGGATATTATCATCCAGCAGCCAGTCATTCAAACAATCGGTCCATTAGCTAAGAAGGCAGTAAAAAGAAATGTTAATTACTCGGTCTACTTACAATGGTAGAGGACATCGTATTCTACAAAGGGGCTGCCAAAATACACTGTAAAGTAAAAGGGGGAGCAACAAAATCTTAGAAGTGTTTTAATTAAAAAAAGTTTTCCAAGTTTTAAAAGAAATTTCAACGCAAATTTTAACGTTTTTGTAGTTTGAATAGTCGGACTTGAAGTAACATTTTAGGAACTACGCCTCCCAATCCCCCACCCTCCCCACCCTTCCCACCCTACCCACCCCTACCCACCCTCCCCACCCTCCCCACTCATCCCTGCCTCTTGGCTATTTCTGTCAATGTGTCGGCCAGTAAATCATTTGTTAAATTAAACAATCAATTAATCATTCAGTCAATCAGTAGGCCAAGTAATTGTTGAAGTAATCATTCAGTCGGTGACTGATTTATTAGTCTGATCTTAAAACCAGTTTTAAACTGTTTACCAATTTATGAAAAACAAAAACATAGACGTACTTTTAAGTATTCCTTCTTTAAAAAAAACACATCTAAAAATGTGAGCGGAATAAAAGCAAAGATTCAGCTAGAGTTGCACTGCAGGTTTGGGTGTCATTGCTGCTTTGAGTTTGATTAAGTTTGATTAAGTTTGATTGAGATTGATTGATTTCGAGTTAATTTGTTGCGATTCGTCGCTGCAAAAACGGTAAATCATTTTTATTTGAAATTAAAAGTATATAATTTGCTTTTTGCGTGGTTATAAAGAATACTGCTGACCGCTAGTTCTCAGACCCCGTTCCCGGTTTCCCATTCCTGATTTTATTAACATCCACTTATGATATGTGCTTAGCTCGTTTCCAAGCCTCTAAACTTTGTTAAGGTTCCAAAACGTCTCTTAAGTTGGCGGACTTTTCCGGCTCCGTCTTCATTTTTTTTTTGTTTATGATGACGAGTTTTCCGACATATGGAAACCAGGCTTTTGATATTTTTCATATTGTGTTATAGCACAATATAATCTGCAGTGCTAAAAGAAGACACAAAGTATTGTATAACTATGGTAATAAAGGGTCTGGTATAATTTAGCCTGCGGTTATGTTATAATTATGCAAGGGACCGCGCTTCTCGCGACTTAGCCGTTTAACAAACTCGCTCGCCTTTTCTCGTATTAGAAAAGTTAGGAACAGAAAGACACTGTTCCCTGTGTATGGTTTATTGGTGTTGTAGTTAATTTTTTTATCTCAGGTAATTGTTATTTTTCCATTGTTTTTGAGTAGGGTAATATATGCTAATAAATTTGAAACAAAGGAAAAACAAAAATCACCTGAAATAAAAAATTAACTGCAACATAGGCTCACCAGCCCGCTAAGGAAATAACGGCAATATTCCGGTTATAACTGGTAAAACCGGGATGGAATGGCGTCTATGGAGGTAGCATTTTAAGTGATACAGGTTATTACTCATGCGCGAAGCGGTATGAGGTAGGGTTTAGGCTCCGTTTTTCTTGTTATTATTTTTATTATTATTTTTTTTTATTTTTTGTCACGATTTTGCATGCAAATTTATGCACGCATATTTTAAATTGTGCACTTCCGGTTCATGTCTTCGCCATTTACACTTCCTGTTTAGTGACTTCCGGCTACTGTCACTTCCAGTAAAAGATCGTTACTAACGTGTCACGACAGCATCTCTTACAACCCTACATACATTACTATGTTCACGTTTGGTATATATAAGACTTAGAAGAATTGGTACAGCCTTCATTTCCAAAACATTCAATAGTAAACAACGTGGTTTGCAGGAACGATGACTGAATATCATGTTTAAAATATATCATAAAATTTTCTTACGCATGCGCATGAGTAAAGGCTGCTTGGAGCCTCTTGTTCACTTAAAAAGGATTATACACCAGTACTTTGGCGGAATTCAACCAAAATACTGAATTAATTTCTGAACGATCACAGGGATGAAAGACAATTTAACTTAAAGTAAGAAGCATCTCAAGGTTCATGGGTACTTTTCTTTAATATCCGAAAGAGGTTTAAACGAAAATTCTAACTACAAAAAGACTGTTAGACAATATAACCACGCAGGAAGGCTAAATGACTACCAATTATGCGTGAAAACATTAACGACACTAACTACTAACCTTAACAAAGAAATGAGTTTCTGTCGTTTGTCAACTTACAATCCTGTGAACCTTATCTTAAAAAGATTCTTATGAAATGATGACCTACATCTTGGTCTTGCCAAAGTTTTCAACAAAGGACCGGTTGTCTCCTTCCGGAAAGGAAGAAACGCTAAAATTACCTTCGACCGAATCACAATCATAACAAAATTAAACAAGAAACTTTCTTGGCTAATTTATTATGCCAGCACGACAGATCTTAACCACATTTTTAAAATCTTGGTATATTTAAGCATCTGCAGAAGTCTTACACATGCAACATCGCATGTTTGTCAGATTCTTTTACCCACTAAATTTCAATTGAATATCAAAGAGGCTTTATACATCTCCTTTGGGAAAAGCCCGCATCAAACCGACAAATCCAACATGTTAATTTAAGTCTCTCTTTTTAACTGGTTTTCGTATCTGTCATATTTCTTTTGTGTTTTTTGTCAACTATGTTTTTATTACTCCAGTTAGCATTTTATTATAAATTCAAATTCAACTTTGTAGCAGTTGTTGTCAAACTGATGACGGTTGGGGTAGTCCCGCACTGATATCTACCGAAACATGTCTTTAAAATCAAAAAATGTTGTCCTTTTTCTCAAATTGTTTACAAGTCTGCTGCTTTTTAGACAATTTGGAAGTTGCAATTGGTTGCTTTGGGAGTTTAAAAAATGTCTCCTTTTTTATTCAAACCATTTCCATTGAATACCTGCTGTTAAACACTTTGTTTTTATATTCACACAGCATGCTGCTTTTTTAAAACTTCACGAAGGCGCCACATGTCAGCGATGACTGCGATCACAGGAAGAGTTAGTTAAGATATGCGAACGCCTTTTAAACATTGTTTTAACGTAGTCATTAGAGACACCGGAACATCTAAGTAACCACCTGCGGTGACACAGCAAAAGCAGCGACTTAGACCTCAGTTATGTACATGTCTTTTTAGTTCATCACTTTACTCTAGCTTATATAGTTTTTGTGTGATAATAAGGAGATACAGTTTACCATATAAGTAAACGATGTTGCTTTCTGATGATAGCTTTTATTAGTGGACATTCCACGAACCGCTTGATGTCCATTGTGTAGGTTTTCATAAGTTACCCATGCACTACCTGAAAACAGTTCAGAAGTCTCTTAAGACCTTGACGATAATGACTACTGAAAATGAGACAGATAAGAGGGTTGATAGTGCAATTTGCGTAAGCCATAAAAAAGGCAAAGACCTTAAAGCGTGTGAAGCCACAAGGAATTAAGACACTGTCCCATGCAAAGTAATCCAGAACATTGACAGTGAGAAGAGGTACCCAGCAAAACACAAAACCTAAAACGATAGCAATGGCCATCTGGAGCACGTTCCTATTTCTTCTCTTGCGTTGTTCCGCGGCATTATCCGAATGCTCGCCTGGACGAACCTCTGTCTTGAGTTTGACGAGGATGACGGAGTAAACTATGGCCAACAAAACGATAGGAATATAGAAAAACGTAACAGATAAAGCCAAAAAGTAATTTGCATTGGACCAGGAATCTCCGAAGGCTTCATTCGGCCTCCCCTCACACGCAAGTTTTCCTCGGTACACAACAAGTTTGAAGGCGAATAAATATGGCAAATGGGCAGCCATTGCGACGATCCAGGTTGCGAAAATGAAGAAGGGACACATTTTTGGACGGATGAGTGGAGAACGAAGAGGAAACACCACAGCTACAAATCGATCGACTGCTATCAGAACCAGGCTCTGAATCGACACAAGGCTGGAGACATCTCCAGCAAAATTGACCAACTTACACAAGGCCTGGCCAAGAGGACCACTGATAAGCCAGGATTCCAAGTACAACTGTGTCATTCTTAGCGGGAACAAAAATATTGGATACAGCAGGTCGGACATAGCCATGTTTACGATAAAATAATTTATCGGTTTTCTTAACGTTGGCGTTTTATAGACAATTATTCCGATGAAAGTATTTCCGACCAGCGAAACGATAAGTATCAGGCAGTAAGCAAATGTTTTTCCGATTTTTTCTGCTGTAGGATTAAGCAGACTAGAGCAGCTCGACCCATTCACCGTTGTGTTCATGGTGTATTCTTCTTACAAATCGAAATGGTTTCTTAAGAGTAAGCACAGCTGTAGTGATCTTCGGTTAACCGGACTAACTTGCTAGTCGTCATGCGGGGTTAATATGGTTAAATAGGTGCCATAACAACCGGCCATTTTTCATGTATTTTTCAGTTTTTTAAATCACTTTTTCATAGAAACTAGCAAATTGCACTTAAAATATATTGTTAATAGTTGAGTTCTCACAATGGATTCTCCCACGTTTTTGTTAACAGTACAATATGACACTTATTAGATAGTTAGCAATGTAGTGACGGATCTAGGGTAGGTGTCCGGGGGGCTGCCACTCCCTTATCTTACAAATAAAGGCCCCTAACATTTTTACTTCACCCTTATCCAGTCCCCTCCCTCTCATGATGGAGTTAGGATACGCTACTGCAAGAGTATATAAAGCCAGGTGTATAGAAATAAAGAAAACAAGACATGTTTTTAACACGCGACAAAAAAAAAAACCCGATAGGGTCAGTTTAGTTTAGAAAGTTTAGCGTTGACAGATTCTATTTTCTCGTATATGTATTAGTTATTAAATAAATACACTGAGGTATTCATGCAAATGTGGTTGTGGTTTTCCGCGAATCCTGTTTAGTTTTTAATTAAGGTAGGACGAGGTAGGCAGAGATATTAGAAGGAAAGAAAAAAATATTTTGCTTATCACGAGAGAAAAAATCCTCAGTAAATTTGCTATAAGATAAATACATGGATGCATTCAAATTATGTTGTTTGTGGTGTTTGCTTAATGAATGGTCGCCGGCAACGCCAAGTAAAGCGACGTGAGCTCATTCGGTATAATAGAAATATATGACGTTTGATGAGTAAATATCATGAAGAAGTGGTTTGTTTTGAAACATTGCTTGCACCCGTAAATTCGTGTCTTGTAAAAGGCTACAGCACAGTGCTGTACGCAAAAATATTGCCTTCTAAAACCCCGTATAGCGAACTCTTAACTTGCAAATTGTTTGCTTTTTTATTTCTTCGCGTTGACTGATTCTCATTTCTTACACAGTTTTAAGTTATTTGGTAAATGCATGGAAATATTCAAGCATATTGGTGTTTGCGGTGTTTGCCAAATGAGCTGAAATTGTCGCTTTAATTGTCGCGACCACTGGTCTCCGGCAAAGCAATTAAAGCGATATGAGTTCATTCGATATAATAGAAACATATCACGTTCGATGAGAAAATATCAAGAAGAAGTGGAAAACGTTAAAACATGGCCTGCTCTTGTAAATTCTTTTCGTGTAAAAGACTACAGTTCAGTACTTTACGCATATCATCACATAATAGGCTAATTTTCATATATAAACATTCTAACTTGGCTTCGAGACTTATGGAAATAAAACACAAGAAACGAATCATTCATCCCTGAACCTCAATGTGATTTCTTTTGTTTTATTCCCCTAAACCTCAAGGCGAGTACGAATTTTAGTATATCGAAATTGGCCCATTGCCGAGAAGAGATTCCCAAGCCTGGTTGTCACGCGTCGGTAAAATCCCAGACGACTGGATATTTTTATGTCGACAGTATATGTTTCGTATCACTCTGCCATCATCTTCGAAAGAGGCAACAATTTGTAGTTGAAAAATAACTCTGTCAGATAGCAAGTTAGTTAGTCAGTCATTCTTACTATTTGAAACAGACCCTGATTTAAGTTATGTTTTTACTCTTATATTTCAGATAAACAGCTGCACTGGTAGAGATGGTAAATTATTCCATGTTAAATTGACTGTTGTTGCAATCAATCATATATATATATATATATATATATATATATATATATATGTATGTGTTCTTCCCATGTCAGCCTTTCTGAAAAATGTATATGTAAAAATGTACCTATTCAATCAGACACATAGAAAACCATTCTTGCGATATGGCCAGTAGCAGGGGCATAGCTAGGATTTTTCGAGGGGGGGGGGGGGTGTTACACAGTGTCACACCAGGGGTACTTACCAGATTGTCATGTCGACATCCACGCTGTGTTTACTAAACTTATCTCACTAAGGGGGGGTCACGGGCACCCCAGGACCCCCCTAGCTACGCCCCTAGCTACGCCCCTAGCTACGCCCCTAGCTACGCCCCTGAGTAGCTCATGCATGTGCACAACCATATCACCTGGGTTACTCAGAATCATTGAATTAAAATGTACTTTAATGTGGCTCTTGAACCACAATACCGCCTCTGCAAAATGCCATTTCTTTTTTTTAAAATGTGAAATTATAGAAATTAAATTGTTAGCTTCCGATTAGAAAATAAAGAAATAAAGTGGTCTGAAATGTTTATTTGGATATACAGTCAACTCTCTTTTAACGACCACACTCTTAAGCGACCACTTTGTTTGTAAATAATCATTTTGTTTCTCAATCAAATACTGTTTTAAATTGCTTTTTCTCTAAAGTGACCACCTCCCTTAACCGACCACTTTTTCCTGCACCAAGGGTGTTCGCTTAAGAGAGAGTTGACTGTATTCATTTTATTTTATTTTTAAGGTGAACTATCGAACTATGATCTGTATTTTCCGCGCAAAACTGTCACCAGTTACGTCAACCAGACTTGGTCTGTAAACATGGACATGTTGACTGTTTGCTTTTGGATGCAGACCGCTGACTCTAACGAAGGCACATCCTTTAGTTATGCTGTTCCAAACATATTGAATGAATTCACGATTTTTAAAGGGATGCTGGCAATCAATGACCAAACCAAGTAAGCATCCGTGAAACGTATTAGCTTTGCACAGTATATATCACTTTCAGTGTTATCTCGAAGCGAGTCAATTTCGAGCTCGAGTAAGTAGAGTCACCATGGCCAATACAGTTTGAGTGAACGTCATTTTTGGCCATATGTTACTGCTCTAACACTTTTAATAAGTGGCTAATTGGCTACAAGTGGACAGGATCCCAAACTTGAAAAATCTAAATTTAAAGAAAAATCCATACATTTGTGGTATATTTTCCTTTTAAGTCTTTACTTTATGACTTCATATTCATGTTTGAACTGAAAACACCCTTAGTTTTCATTAACTTTGTTTTCATCAAATTAGCTAGCTGTGTATCAACAATCGAACCACCTCTTGTAAGTGACCACCTGTCCTCAGCGACCTGACTCAAAAATACCAAACGTTTTTCAGTCAAATCAATATAGTCGGAACCTCTCGTAAGCGATCGCGACCACTTTCAACGTTGGTTATTTCAATTTTTCTATTGTTTTTAACCTCTAATCAGCGAACGACCACTCAGCCATATTTTGATGTCACAACAGATACAAATTGAACAATATGTTACAGTACAACTTCAATAACGCGAAATTTTGTCCCTTGCATCAATATTTTGCGCTGATAGATTTTGGGTGGTCGCTTACGGTAGATTCAACTGTATACAAATACGGACAAGTCCTTAGTACCATGACATAGTACTATTCTCACTAGGGATATACGCGACAAAAAGCCTAATATATACAATCATATACTTCTTTACATTCCCAGCGTGACCCGTGGGAATGCGCGGCATAACCCTAGACCTCCTCCCTCTCTATATATATATAAGCAGCCTGCTTCGTAATTCAGCCTAGTTCAGTAAAGTTTAGGTCGGGACCCGTGTAAGACGATAACGCCCCACCCTCCTCCCCGCAGCGATGGAACTTACTCTCTCCAGGTCTACCAGCCAGCTACCGGGCCGATTCTCCCATATCTTACACATCTTGGTCCTGTTGGCTTTGTGTGCGGGTATACCTGGTGGGAATATATTACTATGATATAGTACTATGATATACTATGATATAGTACTATGATAAAGTACTATGATATAGTACTATGATATACTACTATGATATACTTCTATGATATACTTCTATGATATAGCCCTTTAAAGCCTGCTGGCTGTTGTTGATCTATTTGATCCATCTCAGGGAAGATTTCGGAAGAGAAATTCCACACGTGCGTGTATTCTTGTGTTATTATTTTCTCTACTTAAGGGTCATTCTTCTTGGGAAATTTTACGACGGATTGCGGCATCATGTCTGCGTAACCTGGGAGAATACCGCTGGGACCTGGAATTTGACCGTGGATGGCAAAGTGATAAACAATGGAAGCAGCTTTGAAGTGGGACATGTCATTCCTGGTGGAGGGTACCTGGCAATTGGCCAAGACCAAGACAACACTCCTGGAGAACCCAGTGGCTTCGTCTTATCGCAAAGTTTCATGGGAAAGATCAGTGGACTGAATGTGTGGAGCAAGGTGCAGCCTCATGATGAAATACTACGCATGTCCAAGGCCTGCAACATGGGAAGCGGAGATGTTCTCAAATGGCCTGATTTCCTGACCTCGAGGCATGGCGATGTGGTCGTTAAATGTCCATCTACTTGTGAGATTTAGTTGACGTGTGTTCTTAGTTCGTTATTTAACGTACTACATTTATTTTGCGTTGTTTTCCTTACTAATATGTCTTGTCAGTAACTGTGCTCACACTGTGGGTGGCTCCTCCTAAAATGTTCTGCAATTTGTATAGGATTTGATGGAGCCGAAACCAATTGTGGAATTGCACACATTTTGGGCATCCTACTGATGAACAGTAACGAAATTCAGATATGTTAAGAAGCCACATTTACTTGAAGTATGTCCCCTTTGAATTGAAATGTCATGCCAAAACTTGTCCTAACAGAGGTTTTGCACGGCAGCCATGTTGCATGACAGAAACAATGAAAATGTTTTGCATTAGAAAGAACATTCTTTCCCATAGGGAAAAGAATCTATTGTTCCTGCCATGCAACATGTTTGCCGTGCAAAACCTCTATTGGCGAGACATTTGCTTAAAATACATTTATTCCACGGCTACAGTGCTAACATGAACTTGAAATGATCCCAATCATACAGTATAAACATAAACTTTAGAGCTTAGTTGTCAAAATGTAAATCAGGGTAGAATACATGTAACTTAATTTCAGCAAGAGTGATTGATCAAGCTTAAGAAATATCTCTATTCCCGTCAAGGAATGAATACAATAATATTTTGCGTAGCTTCCTTGCACAGAACTAAAATCTGAATGTAATTTACATAGTTTGTTGTCAGCTGATAGACAAAGGAATGCTACGAACAGTTACCGTTCTGCCAGATATTACCTTTCGTGTCCCCAGTTACGTTACAACGGCGGGACACAAAGTAAACGTAATTCCAAGCACAGGCACCGGCACAGTATCTGAAAAACAGCCGCTTTTGAAACGCCGATTTACATAATTATGTTTTTCGCCAAAAATTAGGAATTTGGTGTTATAATTATGTTTTTCGCCAAAAATTAGGAATTTGGTGTCAAAATGATAAGTAGATTAAGAATACGTTTACAGCTAATGACCGCACAGTAACCGTATTTCGGCTACCTCCTACAGGGTTTTCTTCGCGAATCCATTTTAAACGAGGAAAGGCCCAGGAGACTGAAGGTTGGTGACGCAATTAGTGTTAAAAAATAGCGGAAAAAAGGGCCAAAAAATCCAACAAGTTGAATCTTTGGAGGCAACGTTAAGACCTGCGTCGACTGTGAAGGGGTGGCTTCATGTGCGATTGTCAGCGTACGTCAACAACTCTGCAAGCAAAAAATCGTTCAATGAGCCAACTTGTATTAATGTTACCCATCATGAAAGGAGTCAGATCTAAAGACAAATGTTAATGTATTTTAGATACATTTATTAGAACTTGTAAAACTGGTAGAATTTAGTAGTTGGTTGCAATACCAAGTTAATTAATGAAACAAACAAACAAACGAAAAACATGTAGACGTGGCTTAATTTGTTTTGTTAATATGTAATTAGATGCGATCACGTGATCGTCCATTTATCTGTATACAAAATCATATCAACATCTTCAACATTAGAATTTTCGTTGAATTTTCGTTCAACATGTTGAATGGCCGATTCTCAGGGAACAAAATTCACTGTTTCCCTCGGGATCAGTCATGAAGTGATTTGTTATACAGCAACACAAGGCATCATACATAATCATGCCACCTCTTGTCACGGTCTGATCAAGTGCACTGACGGGCAACAGTGCACTGTCACCGTCCTTTTATTTTCCAAGGACGGACGCTTCAGAACGCAGTATCGCTAAATATTATAAAGCAATAAATTCACTCTCATTTATAAAAAAGTCATAAGACACTGTAAAACTAACTTTCCGTTTTCTCGACATTTAAATGAAAGCTTTTGAGCACTAAACTACTTTGGTTGCATTCTTTCAGTGCTGTAACATTTTTATTTCTTTTCCTTCGAATTTTTTTTGCGCTTTTTCATAATTACGCGCGGTAGGGGACTGGCACTAGTTGCGCATGTGCAATGCCGATTTAGTGATGACTTGTGTTCAGTTTCACAGTTCCCACCATGTTAGCAGTTTATGACACGTGAAAATTGATATCCATGAAATAATGTCCCTAGCAACGACTCTAAAACTGTAGTTAAGCTTCACCCCCCTTAAGCGTGAGCTAAAGCATAAAAATAGTTACGTATAAGGTTTTGCTTGTACTTGTATTTGTGTTTCAATTGACTCGACAGTGAAAACTGATCGTAAAAGCGGTTTTAATTGGAGACTCAGGGGGGTAGCTAGAGGGGGGCCTGGGGTGCCCGTGACCCCCCCTCCCCTTCCTCTTGGTGAGATAATTTTAGTAGTAAAACACAGCGTGGGTGTCGATATGACAATCCGGTAAGTACCCTGGGTGCCCCCTGGGTGCGATACAGTGTGACGCCCCTTTGAAAAGTCCTAGCTACGCCCCGGAGATTGTTGATATAATCGTTGAGCGTCTCTGATTTAACTGAAGCTACTTGACATTTCCTTTTTTGTATTGAGCTGAAAATTTGCCAACGTTATTAAATATTTCCATTTTGGTAATTGTGAATGAAATGTAGTATTAAGAAAATTAATGGGAGTTTTAATAAAAGTTGGCGTTCAATCGTAATTTTGTCATTGTTTTCATTTGTTTGTGTTTAAACACAGTTTTTAATTTTCACATGTTATTATTTTTGTCTTGGTTTCTTTTATATCTCTGTTTTGGTGAAATAAAACTTTAACGAGGTGAAAGATAAGTATAATTGTTTCCAACCGGTGTCTCACCAATCAATTTATAAGGAAGCTTATAATAGGCTAACAACAAAGAAGTACTTTAATGTTTGTTTTAGGATAAACCAATCGTTCAAATAAAAAAGAAAGAAAGAAATACTTTTTTTTGTCAATGAAACCACTTTTATTGCAACATTTTCTAGTTTTAAGCAATATACGTATGTTCGTGTTATTGAAATGCGTGCAGTTCTCCTAATAGACACAGGTGCAGTGTGCGGAAATTCACTAGAATAAAACAACGCTATACGATAGACTAAGTAATATACATTTCGACTCCGTAAATTAAACAATGTTTTGGCAAACATGTTAAAATTAAAAAGATTTTTGACTTTTTATTATTTAGATACCTTATCTGTTTGGCGTTCATTTTACTTTTTTTCCACTAACGTATATGGCAAGTGTGTTATAAAAAATTGCCAATGGTACAAACAGAGAACATTTCACCTTAATTAATTTTCCGTTGTTTATTTTAATAAAACATCTATCGCCAAATTGGCTGCGCTGTTTGATATCCTCCGATCGAAGACACGCGAATTGAAAAATTTAATTAAAAGTTGCGCGTTTATACAAAGCCAGCCGGACTCGGTATTTGAATGAGATCAGTTTTAAAATATCACTTCAATCTGCCGATGCAAACACGAAAAGTACACATGAAAAAACTCGTATAATTTGTTTTTCTAGGCAAAGAAGAAAAAAATCTAAACGCCGCCGCCATTGTGCCGTGAACAAATGTATGACGGTTCAGCATTTTTATGGATACTTCTGTTCGTAGGTGTCTGAAAATGAAGCACATTCGTCTGTTTGTTGTGTGCTTGTGGTCTTCCGTTTCCATTTTTCTATCGTCAACGGTGGTCGAATCGAAGATTAACAGAGATTTAACAAAACGTTCGGCGTATTTTCAAGCATTTGAAGGTAATATATCAACTATTCAATATACAATATATTAGATAGGAGGCGTCAAGTGGTTTAGATATGATCGTAGATTTTACATGTTAGTTACTTTGTTGGATTGGCAAAGGCAAAGAGTAAAACAACATGACCCTTGTCGTGTCCCCAGGGAATATTTTACGTTTTCTTTTCTCGCAAAAATTGCTGTGGGTTGCATAAAACATAGTCTTGCCCAACGCCTGTCCTCTAGAAACAAAACACATCGCCAATTTAGCCGGTGTATGCTACAACTAACAAGGACACGCATACTTTTGAAAGCACGGATAACAAGTCAGTTTTGTTTTGCCGTGAGGTGTGTTTTTAAAATTTCTAAAGGAAGAGCTGCTTCGATTGCTTTCATACTTCACCAAGTTTATGAAATGTGATCAAGGTTTTATGTTTCACTGGTTTCTAACCAACAGTGGTTACTATAGCAACGCCATCTTATTGCCCTTTGTGTTAAACAATGTCGTTTTTCTCAGTCTAGTCAGACACTTTACAATGAAACTTTCAAATTTTGTAGTACTTACGAATCACTAGCTGTAGAACGAAGTTTCAAGAAAATTTATAAGCCAGTTTTCGAGTTAATCAAAATCCTTTTTTCAGAGATATTTTAGGCAAAACGGTAATAAAGCAGATGGTCTTCATAAAGCAGAATATTTGCAAAATGCCTGTACATGTCATTTTAAAACAGCCAGCCGTTTATATAATAATGATTGCAAAGTAGAGGACTCTTCGAAACATATTCGAAGAGGTATAATTACAAAAATTTCAAATGTCTACCAGCGCAGCAGCGAAGGATGAGGAGTGAGGAAATTTCTGGATCTTGGTAAAATTCATTGATTGAAAACTAAATAATCATTTTATCTATAAACCAGATATTGTTTTCCTCATGGCTTAAGTGGGTTGTAGGAGTCTGTTCTATAATAGGGTAGGCTTAATTTTTTTTCACTCCCTGGACGTAAACTTAACCTATGCCGACAAAAACATGCTTCAGCCAGTTACTTGTAAGTCTACTCGTTCCTCTGAGCATGCATACAAGCTCCCAACTGCCAGTTGTGATTATTTTACCCCAGAACACTACTTGCTTGGAACCAGCTCCCTAGGGATATTGCATTAAGCAACTCTCTGTTACTTTTCAAGGAAGCAATTTCCAATTTTTATTAATTTATATTTAAGTACTTAGTTAGACAGTCTAAATGCTCATCATTTAGTGAAGACTTACGTGGTAAATAAATAAATAAATAAATAAATAAAGCAATAAGCTTGAGCATGCTTAAAATATGAGGAGGAGGGGCTTTTGAGACAAATCTACAAATCGCAACATGAAAATATAGTTAAGGAAATATTTGAGTAATGTCCAGGATTGCACGCGGAAGGGGGCCACGCTACTCCATCACAAGTATCACAAAGTGTCCTCACCTGTAAAAGTTCACCACAACATACTTATTCTGTCGCATATGGAGTAATATGAAAATGACAAGTAACTCTGTCAAATATGAAGTATTTGTTAAACAATACTTGCGTGCAATCCTAGACATAAGTTAAATATTCACTAGGCTTTATTTATTTACCCTAACAAGGGACCAGTCAAACAGAAGGGTGACGAATTCTGCATCACTTTTATCTAATAATGGTTCCGAAGTAACGTTACGAAAAGAGTGACCTTGTCTCCTGTCGGCATTGCATCGTCATCAACCCCTTAACCTTTTCCGTGTACACGTGCATGCGAATCAATTTATGACTTAAATTATACTTTAGAATAATCGTTTTATTTTACCGGTAGTTTATTTCTGGAGCACGATGTTATATAAAATTTTGGATGCTGCTTGTATTTAAAGCTGAATTACAGTCCGTACTGCGCAATCTCGGGGTTTGTTTTCATTTTTTGTTTTGAATTTGTTGATATGTTACACTTTGGTAATAGCATACATGGAGTGAGTAGGGAGTCAACCGTCAGTCCGTCATAACGGCCGTTGTGTTTACGAATGTTCGATGAGCTGAAACGTCGGTTTGGGAAAACTTTGGGGTTCTTTTACTTATTATTATTGTTGGCAAGGATATCTGACATTAATAATGAAGGAAAAGGTAAGTTTGTCCCGTAATTTTCATTTTCGCTAGTAAACGTTCCTTGTTTGGGTAGATTCTGCATTTACCGGTCACATATTACGTAAAACAAAAGGAACAAAGAACGACAATAATACAAATGCAAAATACAATACCTCACAAACAATAGAAGACAATGAGTGGTTCATGGATACCGGTACATGCAGAAAGACCCCTTGTTTGTGAGTCTCACCAACATTGCCGAGCTGAGATTGCGCAATACGGACTGTAATTCATCTTTAACCCTCGTTGGTTTCATTCGCAGGTCACGTGCTGCAAAATCACGTGATTGCCACTTACCAAGTCACATTTGCCTTGGACTGCGGTACCGAGTGTTTAAACAACAGTGCGTGTTTATCATACAACTATAAACCAATCAGCAAAGAGCAAAGCGAGTGTCAACTGAATGACGCAAATAAAATCACGTGTCCCGAGTGTTACTTTCCTGATACCGATGTCATTTATTATCAGGATGCTCAGGTAGATGTATAGAGTTTTTAAATCATAAAATTCAATAGTTCATAAATCATTCAAACTAGCAGCCAGTCGATCAGACAATCAGTCAGACAACTAGTAATGAACGCAAAGACATACCAACTAAAGAGACGAATTAACCGCTAAAAAAACTCAACATTCCAGCCACCAGAATGGCAATTTTAATTTCTTGACCGCCAGTCGCGAAATTAAATTGGATGAACTGTAATCCACTTGTAATCCAACCTTGTAATCCTGCACGTTCTCTCCAAATAGACCTCTTTAGCTTGTATGTTTTGTTTTCCCAATGTAGATCATGTGATGTTACCCTAGAGAACTTTTTCTTTGAAATTTTGTTTTCTTCACGTGCATATGTATGCATAATTTATGAAATTCCCTCTAGAACATTACATGACCTACATTGGGAAAACAAAACATACAAGCTAAAGAGGTCTATAACTGCTTATATTTTACTCCATAATATATATACATAGCCCAAGCCTAACAGCGTCGCACTTTGAACAAGCTTCACTAAGGTGAAACTTAACTAAGGTGAAACTTAACTAAGGTGAAACGTTGGAAGCACAAGAATTAAGATTGACGAACGGGCTATTTTCAATTTTAGCAATTCTCAATTTTAGCAATTCTCAATTTTAGCAATTCTCAAAAACAGTATTACCGACCGTCTGCACAGTACATTTTTATAGACCGTACAAAAGTTCACAAAAACAACTTTTCTCTGTCTAGAATAACTAGTACCACTAGTTTCCGAATAAAATACAGTTTATGTTTGTCAAAAATTGCCCGAGAAACTGATTTGAAAATCAAAAATTGCAAAAATACGCAAACATATTTGCATAAGGCGATGCCGGGAGTGAAGATAGAACTGTACTATAAAATCAAAGTCTTGTTTTGTTTACATAAAATCGCTTTTCAATCTATCTAATGAATGAACAAACACATAAAAATGGACAACACAATCTTCTTTCGAAAAAATTTATTCAAATCTCCATTAGTTCACGTTTAAAAGCAAAACGCGTACCATTTAATTATAGCTCATCGAGTTCAAGCTTTCTTCGATGAAATTAAAGAGATCGATACAACTGAATTTAAGCACGTTTTAAAATCAATTCTCCAAAACTAACAATAACACCAATAAAAAGTCACTCACAGATTGATATCAACATAAATTCTCATCGAAAACTGTAATCTGTTTTACCTTTAAGTCCCTCGCTTGCTTGGAAATTCAAATCTCCGCTTTTGGTTCTGAAATCCGTAGAAAACAAACATCTCCCGCATTGATAAAAACGTAATACATGAAGTTCCTCGAAGCAAGATTTTATCCCTGAAAGCTCGTCTTTTTCCACTAAAGCGACTTCTGAGTATACCTTAATTAGTATCCCTGTCTTGAGTAGCAAACCGCGAAAAAATGCAGGAAAATAACGACTTTAATTCTCCGACAACAAAACAACTAAAGTGTTTACCGAGCTCACGGCTGTGTGGCCGCGCGAAAAACATAGCCTTGCTTTCAAGATCCCGGATGTTGTTCCAACACAGCGGGCGGGCGGGCAAACACGCGCCCGCGAAACATTCCGCTAGCCATTACCATGAAAAATCATGGCATAGGTTCTATGAGTATGGAGCTGCGCAGCCAGGCCTTCGGCCTGGCAAGTGCTCCGCTATAATCTTTTTATCCAATTTAGTTGTATATTTCGCAAAATTACAGAAAATCGTAGTGAAATATTCAAATACATTTCTCTTTCTCTCAAAAGTTTACCCAGGCTGGCATTTTACAGAAATACGATATTCATTCTTTTTATTCAGTAGTTTTATGAAGTTTAGTAGGGTATTTCAGAATAAGGGAAATAATAACAAGTCACGGGTTTTTGGGTTTGTTTTACAAAGTTGTGTTAGTATTCATTGAATCAATCAGTCAATAATTAAAAAAAACGCATAACATCAATTATCCAGCTGTCGGTTACTCTTTTGAACAGTTTTATCAGTCAGTCAGCAAGTCAGCCAGTCAGTCGCTCATGCGTCAGTCAGTCAGTCAGTCAGTCAGTCAGCCAGTCAGCCAGTCAGTTATTCCGCCGGTCATTGATAACAAATAAATGATGTTTGGCCAGTCACACATTCAATCGATCGTCGTATTTAAAATACACACTATGTTTTGATATGTTGGTTGTTGATTGTCCAGCTAAGTTTTTAATCTTCTCTTTCAGATAAACAAGTGCATTGGGAGAGATGGTAAAGTATTTCCTGTTAATTTGATTCTTCATTAATAATTATCTATTCGGTACACCACTAGACTGCGCGAAACGTCTCATTACTTTTGCTTCACGAATGAAACAAACGAAATAGGCTGTGCGTATAGGCTATCACACCACAGCCTTTCAGTATCATTCCAATGGGTAAAATCATTTACTATGACAAACATTCAATTTATAATAGCTGTGTTGTATACAATCATGACTGGCAGAAGTTTATTGTTTTTTTTTTTTATAGTATACGCTAGAGTGGACTTTAGAAAGAGTAGAATCAAGGCACATGTTTTTTTCTTAATGATTTGTCAGTTTAAGTTCTGGCCCGGGTCTCTTATTAGTCTAGTGTTTATTGTATTTTATAGTATATGCTGGAGTGGACTTTAGAAAGAGTACAATCACATGTTTTCTTTCTTAATGATTTGTCAGTTTTAGTTCTGACCCGGGTCTGTTATTAGTCTAGTGTTTATTGTGTTTTATAGCATATGCTAGAGTAGACTTTAGAAAGAAAAGAATCACATGATTTCTTTCTTAATGATTTGTCAGTTTTAGTTCTGACCCGGGTCTGTTATTAGTCTAGTGTTTATTGTATTTTATAGTATATGTTAGAGTGGACTTTAGAAAGAGTACAAGCACATGTTTTTTTTAGTTTCTCAATGATTATTCTGTTTTAGTTCTGATCCGGGTCTGTTATTGGTCTAGTGTTTATTGCTACTGTTTAAACTGAGTATGGCTGCTGTTGAGAGTTGTCTTTAGATTGAGGTCTAATTACATAATTTAGGAGGTTCGTCCTACCCCTTCCTAAGTCGCTTCACCAAATTCAGACCAGGCTCTCTATTTAGTCATCTCAGTCCACAAGTCGTCACTCTTCTCTATTAATACAAACTGTTAAAAAAAATGACTGTTAAACGTATGTAAATGGTTACGGTGATCTCCTGCCCATAGATGTCAACTGCAATAGAAACAGAATTCGCCGCTATACTTTGCAATATGATACAGTTCAGAAGTACTAGGTTACTGTACCGAGACAATTTCGCGCGACTCACTCAGCTATTTTACCACTCGTCCGTTGTCCATTCTTTTTGGGACTTACTTATCACACCCTCGACAAGTAACATCCAAACAAAAACAAATTTAGTCCAAGTAGAGTCTAAAGGAAACGTTATACTGTTAAGTGATGTCAGTCCTTCATTGCACGATTTTTGATTATCAGGAACAGGCAAATTTAACCCTTTCACTCCCAGAGTCAATTATGGAGACATGTAGTGTTTTTCTAACTTGTGAGTCTGTCGACGAAATCCTATGGTGTGACCATTCAAATGAAACCTCTTCAGCAGTACTTTTGCATGGTACCAATTGTTTTTCAACATCTTAAAAAATGAAATTTGGGATTATTTTTGAATTTTTTTAAAGGGTTTAACATCATTCAGCAATGACTCTCCCTTGGCTCAAGAAACCTGTAAATGCGTGAGAACCAATATATCAACTTAAACAAAATGGTTTCAGATTCTGATGATTTTTACAGAGCTTGCCTACATAATTAGACAAATTTCAACAGAAATGACGGTAAAATTATCTAGGACAGTTATTAGTTGTAATTGTCTGTTCATTACCGGAAACGTCTATATTAAAATAAATTAAAGTTTAGTTGATGTTGTGTGGAAGTTGCAGCTGACTCTGATCCAAATTTTTTATTTGCTTATTTATTAATTTTATGTTTGTTTACCTCTTTATTTTAAAAAGGCGAACAGTCGAATTACGATCTTTATTTTCCGGACAAGACTCTCACTGATTTCGTCAACCAGACCTGGTCTGTAGACATGAATATGTTTACTATCTGCTTCTGGATGCAAACTGCTGACTCTGATAAGGGTGTACCATTCAGTTACGCCATTTCTAGCCAATTGAATGAACTCACGATTTTCAGGAATCACCTGACAATTCATGGCCTAAGTAGGTAAGCCTGGTGTACTAAAAACACTAGACACTGGTTAATTGACACAATCTTCACGTTAGTGTTTCTGTGATTCCCATTTTATTTATTATAAATATAATATGCCTCCATTGTTCCAAGTAAGAAAGAAAACCCAAGTGACATTAGATAACATTAACTTCATTAGTTTCATCTTACGCCGAAATCAACGGTGTCCTTTTTTTAAGGAAATGATTCGATCAAGAGAGTTCGTAGTCTTCGTAGGTTCAGGGACAATCTTAGTAAGCCAATAAGTGTGCAAATGCCATTTTTGAAACACGTCACAAAACCCGTTTCTTTTTAAAAACCTTTAAGTCTTTACATAATGACATCGAAATATCGTTGAACTCTATCGCAAATTTTTGTTTCTAAAAGCAATGTTGCCCTGGGAAGCTATTACGATGGAAAGAGACACCATGTCTGTGCATCATGGGAGAACACCGCAGGATCCTGGAACATGACATTGGATGGTGCACTCATTAACAGTGGCAGTGCAGTTAGAGTGGGATATACTATCCCTGGTGGAGGGTATCTGACAATTGGTCAAGAACAAGACATCGCTCCCGGAGACCCCAGTGGCTTCGCCTTGCCACAAAGCTTCATGGGAAGTATTAGTAGTTTGAACGTGTGGAGCAAGGTGCTACCTCCTGATGAAATATTGCGCATGTCCAAGGCCTGTAACATGGGAAGCGGAGATGTCCTCAAATGGTCAGATTTTTTGATCTCGAGGCATGGCAATGTTATTGTTAAGTGTCTTTCTACTTGTAAAATTTAATATGCATATGTCTGAGGATTCAGAAGGATAATTATATATTCTGATTCCACATGACTATCTGTTATGTGTTATTCTTTCCGGATCATTTCAGGATGGCCAATTACAGCTGTATTTGTAAATATCTCTATAAATGGTTTTCACGTTACGTCACGGAGGCCATATTGGTGTACAACTACAAAATAATTTTAATGAACTTCTTTTGTTATGTACACCAACATGGCCGCCATGGCCTTTGTCATTTGAGTCCCACAGGACTGAAGGTCACGTGAGTGAAAACCATGTTTTGCTTTTGTAACTAAAAAAAAAAACATAAAATGACGGGATGTTAAAATTCAAAACGTTCATTGGCGTCCGTTTAGAAATCCATCATTAGATAACCGTATGACAAAAAAAGATTAAGCGACAACTTTGTGAAGCCATTTTCCTGCCAAAAAGGCCAATATATGAAAAACTATTAACTATGATTCAATTTTTACTTTTTAATGCAATTAAGCCGAAATTTTGCCACAATTTATAACTTGCCATTTTTAGAAATTAAATGTTATTAAAGTGCAATGGTTATGAAACCTGAGAAATGTCTTACACTGAAACAACGAAGAATTTTTAATTTGTATACGGTCGGAGCTATCAGTGATTATTTTCTTTTCTGTATGATGTTTTAGCTTCTGGAACTACCTTTTCAAGACCGGATAATGTTGAGTTGTGCTTTACGTCATTCAAACCAAAGCAAAATGATTTTAAATTCTGACAGAATTTCAAACAGCAAAGCCAATATATACCTAATTCAATAAATGTTGCTTTGGTCATTGGTAACTGGGCATCGGGATGCTATTGTTTGGCGGTGACTAAAGCAAAACATTGCATTGTGTTCCGTATGCCCAAATGCCAGTGCCCAATTACCAATGACCAATTGCCAAAGCAACTTTTATTGAATTAGGTATATGTACATCGATAATTTTATCCAGTAAGACAAAATAAAACTTTATGGAAATTAAATTCCAAACCTGCTTAACTAAAAGAAAATTTATCTTCTTTATCAATAAACCGTTTTATTGTGGTAGGTTATGGTTGGTTGGTAAATCGATCATAAAGCCGTTGTATGGAGTTGAATAAAATTTTCTCTTACAAACGATAACTAGCTCAGGATTTGCAAAAAATCGTGTTACAGCGACTGCCGAACATGAATTTTTATTTCAGTTGAAACAACATGTTTTGCAAACGATGCAATGAAGCGTCTTTCCCGTTGCTTTGCTTGTTTTAATAGTAGCAAACAGAGCCTTAACGACTTCAACGCGGCAAACAACCCAGCTTTTTGCAACTAAAAAATTGAAATAAGGAGGAGACACGTCGCTGAGTCAAGACGTTTACTTAATGCACACGAAAGGGATTTTACGCAAGGAAGCCTTCATTATGAGAAGAATGCCTGGAAACTGGTTTTCAAACCAGAAGGCGCCTGCAATTGATTTATTTTTATTTTGTAGGGGGCCAGGTCGCATTAACAATGCACACAAAGCAAGAATGAAACTTTGTCTCATTCTCTACCCGCAACTTGACGCGCAAACTGAATTAAGCCAGTTTGAATTTATGCGGCCTGCTGCCTGTTTACTTTTAAGGGCCTCAGCTATTTACTGGTCATCAAGAAAAATAGCTATAATCTTAGATCATTGAAACAGTTGATGTTAGCTATGCCATTGCAAATCACAACAACAACAACAACAATAATAATAATAATAATAATAATAATAATAATAATAACTTTATTGCTTATATAGCGCAAATACACAAGTTGACAGCGCCTTCGCTGTCGCAGCCCCTGTGTTGTGGATTTTATTCCCATCTACACTTCGCGGATTGGACACGTGACGTGAAGGCCTATCTTTTAATGCAAGCTTTTTGCTGTTAATTGTTCTTTCTCATATTATTTGAGATTTAGGTGATTGTAAACATATTTAAACAATGTCAATACCATTTACTATTATTTATGCTAAGGAATAAGTAAATTCCATATTATTGTAATGTGCTAGTTGAGCAATAGAAATCATTAAATTATTACTATTATATGCCTCTACGATCTGTCGGCTAGTATGTCCCGACTTTTAAACTACAATCTAAGATCTTACTTTTCGATTGTAGTGGGCAACTTTATTTGTATTTTGAAACCCGTTTTAAAAGTAGCAAATTTGAGCCGCTATGTACAATACCATTTGACAATATCAATGCGTTGTAAAAGACAGATGGATATAATTATCCGAGACCCTAGAGAAAACGATATACAAGCATCTTCTTGCTCACCGCCCTATTTGACCAATCACAGCCCAGCGCCTGAGAAAAACTGAGCTGACCTATGTCACCGGGCGAGAGCGAATCGTGTGACGCCACACAGGTTTTACTTTGTGTAATTTTAAACGCTGTTGGCAGATTATTGATGAAGTCAAACTCGAAAGCAGTGAGGTAAGAAACAGAAGGGTAGGGAAAAATGTGCTCTTAACGATTCCTCTCGAGTGCCAAGTTGTTCTCAACCTTAAAATGCATGAATGTTTTTTCAAAGGTTGGATATCATTGACCGTGGCATAAATATACACTATTGGGCCTGGTTGTTCGAAAGCCGGTTAACGCTAACCCAGGATTAAAATTTACTAACCGGGGATTTAATTTCTCCTGTTAGAAATATTTTTCTAAACTAATTTTAATCAACATTCGAAGAGAATTCAAAGTCGAAACTAAAATGAAAAATACTTTGAAAAAATCTCCATTGATTAATTAATTAAATGGAAGGAAAATTGACGCTAACTCTGGGTTAACTAAATCGTGCTTTGAACAACCCAGCCCTGAAGTTTTAAATTGCCAGTCACCATTGAGGAAAAGGAAATATTTTCCGTGTTTGTACAGACGATAGAAAATATGACTAGTTTTCTCATACGCGTCCTCGTTTTCAATAGACGCTAGGAAATTACGAGCAGTGGTTTTCTGATATACTTAACCCATTTTCTTTAATTGATTGCTTTTCAATAGATACTGACAGGAAACCGATGTTGTATTGAATTCGTGTCTCATTACTTTTGCAAGCGTACACCTTAATTGCTTACTTGACCTCAGAATCCAGCTGTTATTATATATTTCATTCAATCGTGAATTGATTTGTTAAACCAAGATAGAAGAGCTTTTGGAATCAAGGAAAGCTTTAAAAAGCAGCGATAGGTAAGAATAAGTGCATTTGTGTTTTAGCTCTTTCAATCGTAAAAGCACCCATGTTAAAACGTGAGGGAAATATCGCTTGGAACTTCCATCGCAAACTTTTAAGAAACAAAAAAACTGAACACAATTTTCAATTTCCGCAATTTATGACTTCATCTACAGACTCAAAAGTTAGAACCACCTTTATAAACAGCATATAATCATCACCACAGGACTTCGTTGACAGACTTAGAACCACTATGGTCGATATCCCGGCTATATATCGTTGCCTTGGAACAGTTATTTTTATGCCTGAACCTGTAAATCTGCGCATGCATTTTAATTATACGAATGATTTTTTTATATATTGCTTCTATAATTTTGATTCAGAATTACACAATTTTAGAACTCGAATTAAAATGCCTGAAGTAACTGTTTAAGGCTCCCCGATTAAAAATATTAAATCTGGGAAGCATGCCTAAAGGTACCCTTCGAGTCATGCACACTTTAGGAATTAATCAACATACTTAAAAGTTAGAACCACCTTGTACAGTATAATAAACAGCACCACGGGAAAGTACAACTCAATAACTTGTATTTAAATGATCAGACTTTTGGATTTCATCCACACTGGCAGACTTCAAAATACAGCAAAATTAACAGCACTGACTGAAAGTTACAACTGTTCGGTTATGCGGGTGTCACACAGTCGCGATTTTGCTTCACGATTACCTGACGATGCGAAAAGTGACAAAAATCATGAGTCCCTCGCGAGAGGTCTTAGAGCACTTGACGGGCTCTGATATATGACTTAAGTGGTCTTCAGTGTGTCTTGAAGGACGTGATAAGTCGGCAAACTCTCACGAACATTTTGACCATGCTCAAAACAATCGTGAGAGTCAGCCGATCTATCTTCGTCGGGTAGCGGACGCCAAACCGTCGTCAACTGCTCTTAAATGCTCTTGACGCTCCGGAGCCGCTCGTGAGCCGCTCTAATTGATCGCCAGTCCCACTGATAGGTCGCCAACAGATCGCGAGTAGGACGCGAATGAACGTGGATTGCTCTGTTACGGCACGTCTGTTGATCGTGTATAGCTCGTTTGTAACTCGTGTATAGCTCTTGACAAACGTGAGTTGGACTTCACCTTGTGGTATTTTTATATTTTGACGCCACATTTCCTACGTTCTTTTCGCGATATTTTACAAATTTAAATCGTGAAGGTCGTGAGCTGATCGTGAGTTTAGGTCTCGACTGTGTGACACCGCCTTTAGATTCGATGAATGCATGGTGGCAGTTTAGGACTTCATCGACATATATGCACAGCATATCAAACAGCAGAGCATCTAAAGAACATGCATTTTGAGACACATTGCATATTGGATACCACTGAATGAATGGATACACTCCACATGTTTAGTTCTGAGAAGATCGGTTGTTGTTAACAATGATTACACTAACCCAGACAATCAAATTCGACAGACTTGATACCGTTGCGTTGAAATCATTCACTGTTATATGTCAATCATTACAAGAATGGATTTCTCAAGGCCTTTGTTGGTGTCGGCATATCTAATTGCCACCGTGATGTCTGTTGCCGACAGCGTACAAAGAGACGAATATTCCAGATCCATGTTTCTAGAAGCGTATCCAGGTAAGGTGGTTCAGTTACTGCGATTTGTTCCCTTTTGGTACGTTTAAATGGAGCGTTAATTTCTGCGACGTTAATTTCTATCATTTAAATGTTGCCCCAAATTCTGAATAATGACCTTAGCTATAACTACTAAAAGAACACTTAGCACACTGTGTATGATAATTCAAGTCTATTGTGACCGCATGCTTCAGTGACTGTCACCTCCATCAAGTATCCTTCGAATATTAACATCAGTAATCCTCCTCGAAAGAAATACGACACCTCCACACTCGTGTTATTTTTCTTTATTACTCATGCGCGAAGCGGCATGAGGTAAGGCTTCGGCTCCGTTTTTCTTGTTATTTTTATTATTATTTTTATTTTTTGTCACGATTTTGCATGCAAATTTATGCACGCATATCTGAAAATCTGCACTTCCGGTTCATGTCTTCGCCATTTACACTTCCTGTTTACTGACTTCCGGCTACTGTCACTTCCGGTAAAAGAGCGTTACTTACGTTTCACAACCCTACATACATTACCATGTTCACGTTTGGTATATATAAGACTTAGAAGAATCACTGGCTTCATTGTGGTACAGCCTTCATTTCCAAAACATTCAATAGTAAACAACGTGGTTTGCAGGAACGATGACTGAGTGAAAGGAGTAACTTATCTCCAAGTCGGACATCTTCTTATCATGTTTAAAATATATCATAAAATTTTCTTACGCATGCGCATGAGTAAAGGCTGCTTGGAGCCTCTTGTTTGGAAATTGAACCCTTTTGTTTCGCGTTAATGTCATGTATTCTAGACTATTTTCTTCTTCAATTTGAGTTAATTTAAGTTGCATTAATTTCAAAAACGTTAATAAACACAAGCGTTATTAAATTTCAATAATCAAGCGTTCGTTTTTAGGCACTGTGCTAAAGAGCCACGTGATTGCTCAGTATCACGTGACGTGTGACTTGACCTGTGGTGCGAGGTGCCTAGCACACAGTGATTGTTTGTCATTTAACTATCGACCAATCAGTAACTGGGAAAGGAAAATGCCCAACTGCCAGCTGAATGATGCAAACCGAATCACGTCACCCGAGAGTTACGCAGTGGAACCAGGCGTCACTTACTACGAAGTTCTCGAGGTACGCCATACAATACGTTACGCGTGGTTTTCCTGTGGTACGCCATACTACGCATTACGCTCATCCAGTCATTCATTTTTGGTTTTACAAGTTCGCTCGTTTTCCGTTTCGTAATTATTCATCCATTCATTCATTTATTTATTCATTCATTCTCTTACCTCATTAACAGTCTTTAATTGCTAGAAGTTAAATAATATAATAATATTCAGTTATTTCTATTGTATATTTTTTTCAGGAACGAAGTGACAATGGCGTTACGGATGGTATGTGGACACCTATATCAATTTTGTCAACACCCTTCATTGAACATTGTCATTATGAAATGCTTGCAGGGACCCTGAAAAGCGTTTTCTTCGACAATGGCCCTACAGAAGAATTTAGTGTTAATATTCGAAACGTTGGTCATTAAGACAGGCTCTTTCGATTGAACGTATAGAGGTTTTGCACGGCAGCCATGTTGCATGGCAGGAACAATGAAAATGTTTTGCATTAGAAAGAACATTCTTTCCCACAGGGAAAAGAATCTATTGTTCCTGCCATTCAACATGGCTGCCGTGCAAAACCTCTATTCCAGAAAAAGAAGAAACATAATAGTCTTTGAGAATTGCAGGTTCAAGCATACTTGCAGTATAAATCTGCCAAAACATGCGTGTAATACCGCTTTAGGAGATGTTTAATTTTCCATAGTGGCTCTCAAATCCCGAAATAACAATTTACAAAATAATACTAAAGCACCAAAAGAACAAAATCAATCAATAGACCGGCTAAACTTTCTGGGAATAAGATTCTTTGTTCACAATATTTCCATATAATTTCCATGTCAATGCTTCATTGATATGGAAATATGACGAACAAAGAGTTCTAATCCCAAACGGTTTGAATTGGGTACAACAATGCATTAGCCGAATTTGTCTATTTTCTGAAAGAGGAACAAACCGTGGTCTCTTTCAGCCCATTTTGGAAACGAAAATATGGGAACTTGAAAAAACTTAAGCTGACTTTTTTCAAGTTGCAATTCATTCAGATCAACTCCGTTTATATGATTCGAGACACCCATCGACAGTTTTGGTTTATACAATGAACTGAATACTACGCGCTCTGTGATTGGTCGTTGCCTATGATCTATCAGAGTACAGACGCACGGCTGACGTCATAGAAAAATTGTTTGCTTTGTTTTGTCCAACATGGCGCACAGTTTTGAATATTTTTGCGAGATTATTCTGGATTGAGCAAGTGAAAGCCTCGAAAAATGTTTAGCAAGAGCTGTTTACGAGCAAGAAAAAGAGGAAACCAAGACGAAAAATATTCTTGGCGACTTGAAAAATACCTAAACTGGAACAAATCTTCAAACAGTCGAGCGCGACGAGGCAAGTTCGTAATTTTACTCGTTTTACTTTTCTGTTCATTGTATAAAACAAATAGATTCCATTTAGCCGTGTGTCTGTTCAGTTATAGATCACAGAAGACGTCAAAATGTGGTAAGAACATCAGTGACACACTCGCCTGCGGCTCGTGTGCCACTTTTTTGTTCTTACCACATTTTGACGTCATCTGTGATCTATAACTGAACAGACACACGGCCAAATGGAATCTATTTGTTAAACATTTCATGGTTATTTATTATACCGCCGGACCATTATTGCCGGTTTCGTTTCTGTAAATACAAAAAAAACCTTTCCTGTCTTTTAAATGACACCAAACCACCGTGAGTCTTCCCCTTTAATACTGATTTAAAAAGGTCTGGAATCCCAGATACGGCCATTCTCAACGGTTTGCTGCAGTGATCATGTTTTGATCATGTGCATTCAATTTTTTTTAGGTATGTGCAGAAATGCACGCTAATGAGATTCATGCTTTTTATGATAGACATCATGAAGTGTCCCCTAGCCCTAATTCTCACCTAAACACAAGCAATTCTGTCAAACATGAAGTCATATGGAAATTACAAATAATTGTGTGTAACATGAAGTGCCCAAGGTCCGAGTTACGTGCATTTCTGGACATAAGTGTTTTTTTTATTACAAAGCGTTTGCTGACACCGCCTTTAATCCCCACTGTACATAAGCCCCTCCCCTCACCCACCATTTTAAACCCCACCGGAATCGTGTACGAAGTTTTATAATCCCGATCATATTAGCAGAATGTACCATATTCTTTCTATTGCCCAGCAGTAACACCAACGAGTTATGACCTGACTTTTCCAAGTAAAGGTTTAACCAGCTATGTCTCTCTCACCTGGCCAACAAATCCTGACGCACAAGTTAGAAGGTTCACACTGTCTTTTTGGATGAAAACCTCTGACCAGGACTACGGCGCCCCCTTTAGCTATTCTGTGCCGGGATTCGACAATGAACTAACAGTAGAGAAGAATTACATTTTCATACACGACTCATATAGGTGAGTATTACAGGTAAAATAACTTTTAGTTCGCGCCCATGTTTACATTTACATTTTACATTTACCAAAATGAGAGCAGTCCGTCTTTTCGAGGCTTATGTGCTCTGGTCGCGGTCAAGTTCTTAAAGTTCTTAATGCGTCAGCTGACAAACCCCACTCTTAAAAGAGTTAATATTAGGAGCTGTAGCCAACATGGCAGGCATGTAGTGAAGTATACACTTTGTTTTGTTCCTATGACCGCGCGTCGTTGAAAAATAAATCACATCAAACTTCCCAACGAGGTATCCAGCTAAAAATGACCACCCGGTATCACACAAAATTATTAGAACAGTTTTCAATCGAGTGTCGTAAAACCAAAACCAAAGTAATTACTCTGACCAATCACAACACAGGCAGACAATCCAGTGAACCAATCAGAACTCGAAGTAAATACATGTAGCTGGCGCCAATCGCGGGAAAACGTGTACGAGCAAGTCACGATTGGTTTTAGTTTTACTTCTGATTGGTTGAGAAAGTGGCGCGAGATTTTTTAGCCAATCACAAAGCGTAGCAGTGCAAAACCAAAGCAATTGCGAAATTACTTTCGATACTCAATTGAAAACTGCTCTAATAGATTTTAATAGGTCATCATTGCAAGAGGCTTATGTATGGAGAAATGGGTTTCTTTGTCTCGTTTTCTCTTGATTTCAACATGCCCTTATCGGTTGTCCAAAATACCACGAAAGGTGGACACCGTGGTACTCGACAACTTTTTATACAGAGAGACTCCGTCCCGAGATCCTAACCGATTCCCACATATTAACGGAGCTCCTTCGCCGCCGAATGAGTTGATACGTTAGTTGGTATAGCGGCACCGCACCAGCAACGCAAAAAGTTTAAATCCCGTTGAAAGCCTTAATTTCTTCTCGGGTTTATTCAAAATTGCATTTCATGATAGCATTATCACTGCGAGGATCATTTCGTCATTTCATTCCATGTCGTCATTTTATTGCAAATACCAAAATTCATTTCTTTTTTCCTTTCTTACGGCCTGGTCGCACTACAGTCAAAAACAAAAATTAGCCCGTGCAAAATGACATAAAAACAAAAACATTCCACAAAAAGCGTGTCCCACCGGAGCGGTTTCTTTTGTTTTCCACGATTTTTGCAAGGGCGGATTTTTGTTTTTGACTGTAGTGCGACCAGGCCCTTATTCAAAGTTTGTCAGCCCAGTGGAGCTTAAATAACAATAGCCCTAATTAACATGAAAAAACAGAAACCTGATGGATTCTTGTATTTGTAGCAGATGGAGTTCAGAAAGATACTCTCGAGTTATGCAAAGTAAATGTTTAAGCACAACATTGATATAAAGAATATATCACTTATCAGGAAGGCAGTGAAGGTGTATCAAGAGGGGTGCTGCCCAATAGGGTCAAACTGTAATAATTTCAATCCACAGAAAAGTCCATTTTACAGTTGTGTACTTGGTGACCTTTCCTTTGAGTTGAGCGAGGCTGGAGGTGACTTTGCTTTGATACAAACCTTTCTGCCATTCATATACCGTATTTTCTCAATAAAACGCCCCCGGCGTTTATTTCAAACTTGGCCTGGTGGACCCGGCGTTTCTTTGAATCAGCAGTTTTTTCTCGCCCGCCATTTTTTAAGAAATGGTTATTATTCGTTTTTCTTGGCGGCCGTGTACCTTGCCCTTAAATCTTAAGTTTATTATACCACAACTAAACGTTTGAGGGTCTTACTTACAACTAACTCTATTATACCCGGCGTTTATTCGGGGCCCGGCGTTTAATCGAGAAAATACGGTACATCTAAAAAACTCCAAGGTCTGTATCATAACAAAGTCAACTTCAGCCTCGCTTCCACGCAAAAGCCAGAACACAAAGAAGACATCTGTAAAATGGTCTATTGCCAATCTAAAGTTGCCAAAGCCATCTATATATTTATCTTGTACATGTAGAGGCACCTCTTTGGGAACCTATTACGACGGAATTTGGCACCACGTGTGCGTTAAATGGAGGAACGACAATGGCGAATGGCGAATCGTCGTAGACGGTGCTATCATCAACGGTGGTACCTCATTTCAAACAGGGTACGTGATCCAGACTGGAGGCGTATTATTGGTTGGCCAAGAGCAAGATTATGCTCCAGGAGATCCAAATGGCTTTAGCTGGTCGCAAAGTTTCATGGGAAGTATCAGTGACATGAATTTATGGAACTACATTATATATCAAGACGAGGTAGTGCGCATGTCTCAAACATGTGACTCGCAGATCGGAAATGTCCTTAAATGGTCGGATTTTCAGATCTCTTTGCATGGTGATGTCATCGTGGAGTCACCCTCTTCTTGTAAAGTGCCAGTTTAAGATAAAAACATTATTGATATATACTTCTGGTAATTAGCTCTCATTTCTGTTGAATAATTGTTCTGAAGGCTATATTCTCGAATTTGTCTATAGATTTCCTTTATTGTGGACACCTTAAATAAAACGCTAAAGTGAAGGTCGATTTTAAATTCTAATGTGAATTTACCCTGAATCTGTTACACTTAAAAGCTGTAATATGGTTAATAATTGAAGGTAAATTACTGTAATTATAACTGTTGAAATTGTCGTTTGCTGTTTTTTCTATACCTGGAAGAAGTATAAGAGAGAGAGATAGAGAGAGAGAGAGAGAGAGAGAGAGAGAGAGAGAGAGAGAGAGAGAGAGAGAGAGAGAGAGAGAGAGAGAGAGAGAGAGAGAGAGAGAGAGAGAGAGAGAGAGAGAGAGAGAGAGAGAGAAAGAGAGAGAGAGAGAGAGAGAGAGAGAGAGAGAGAGAGAGAATGATTGATTCACTTTTATTTGAATACGGTAATTTCATAAGTTACATAACTTCTTTACATGAAAGCCGTATAGAAACAGACGTAAATACTGTACAACTACACTAAAAATTTGTACAAATAATAAAATATATTAAAATGTAGTCAAAATGCCAAATAAGGTTTCTTCTCGATATCAATTCGCCCAGTTTCCTTGCAGAAAACGTAACAAAATGAAAAAATGAAAGAAGATCGTAAAACCTACCAAAAGCAAAACAAAGAACGAGTAAGAACTCTAAGTAAAGACGTGCAATCGTTTGCAGATGTAACACGCGTAAAAGCCATTTGTATAAAGTACAATGATGGTGAATATCTCAGAAATAAACATTTTAGTATCAAATTGGATTTCTAAAAATTTTCATGAATTCTAATTCAATATTTAAAAATATTGCTTTCTACCATGATTTCCACTTTTTCAATATGGCGGTTTAAGGCAGCATGCTCAAATGGCCTTATATACTGTATCTTCTGCCATCGTTGCTCTGCCATCGCTGCTCTGTCATTTACATCGGCGAAACCATGCGCGCTCACCCGGTTTTCTCGTCGCAGAGCTCTTCATCTCTAACGGACACTATACGGATGACGCGTAGGTTTGCGGTGTCAAGCTCTGCGGCGGAAACAAGGAAAGGAAACGGTCGGATATGCGCTTCATTTTCAAAGTTTAGACCTGTCAACTGCGCGCCCACAATTCTTGCTTTCACCTCTATTGAAGGTCGCGCGCGCGCCAATAGACAGAGTTATTTAAAATTTGATGTCGTAGCGTATTTAATAACGAACAGACATCCACTGAAAAAGGACAAAACACGAAGCGTTTTTTTTACGTTACAATGGGCACTTTATACTTTTTCATTTATTTAAGCAGGCCATGTCAGCAACCAAAATTTTTAATTCCAATTTCTACCGTAAAGAGATGGACTGCGGGCGCTGATTTTTCCAGAATGACGTCTCGTTATTCGTCAACAAACGTACCTATGACAACAGTAAGTTTTGAAAATTTTCGTTTCTTTTATTTGAGTGCGTCTTTTCTTAAACAAAATTTCTCTTGAACAAAAAGAAGGGTGATTCTACAATGGTCGTGCTACAAAAATCAGATAATCAAATCTACGCAGACATCGTCCGTAGCTTAAAGCAGAATTTTCGAACTGAAATTTCGCCGTCTTCTGTTGCGCCAGGCGAGCGTAAAGTCCAAATTCGAACGGATTGCCACTACAAATCGCAACTATCCGACGATCATTGGCGAGAAAAGTATAACCGTAGTGTTAAACAAAGTGTTCAAGGATTTTATGCACCGGCTCATATCCCGTACGCTTCCGTTGGAGATGTTTGTTTGGATGTCAAAGATCTTGTCGTGAAAACCGTTGGCGGTGATCAAGGATCAGAGAAGGTAAAACACGGTTGTTTTAGTGAATTCAGAAAGTAACGTTCCTATTCTGGAAGCTAAAAATGCGTCCTCATGGCAAACGATTTTATTGATTTGCTACCAAGTTCTTGCTGATCAGATATTTGGGGCTGTAAATTTTTCTCGCGACTTTTGCCACGAGTTTTACAGACACCTGTAAGCTTGGCTTTGGTTACTTTTAGAGGTGTCGCGATGTATAGCGAAAAACAACTGTATTTGCGCGCGCTACAAACCACGAATTTAATGGCGTTATCATGCGCCATCATTTGTCATGCAGCTAGGAAAGAAAAATGAAGAAAAATTGAATATTTTTGATTCGTAAATGAAGTTTTCTCGCTTAAATCGACGATAGCACGGCTGAAGCTCGCTATGACAATGTATTTCAGTGAGCAACTTGCGAGTGACATTTCGTTCTTTTACACCAGTTGTAAACAGACAAAATTTTGTGATTTTTTTCTGCTTTTTATAAAACTTTTTATAAAATGCTCATGGAAATGCGCGCGCTATGATTGGTTAAACCGAGTTCATTATAACTCGACAAAGCACGAGTGTGACGTAAGGTTCATTTTAACCGTTTTTTTATTTTATAAAAGAAATAAAAAACTTGTTCCTCGTGCATTGTTGAGTTATATAAGCACTTGGAAATTTTTAAGAACACTCGAAAAGTGCGAGAAGCACTCGCCTTTGGCTTTTCTCTGCACTTCTCTCGTGTTCTTAAAAATTCCCGCGTGCTTATATTTAACTATTATAGCGCGAAAGCGCGCGTGATATCGCCTAATACTTAGCCGACGAGGCCGTAGGCCGAGTCGGCTAAAATTAGGCGATATCACGCAAGCTTGAGCGCTATAATAGTTTTATAATTCAACACATTGATAACAAAGCACAGTTTGAAGAAAAAATATCGCCGACAAGCGTTTTATTTAAAAAAAGCTTATAGATGTTTTACCGCGCGAAACTTGCAACATCACACAGTTCATGAATGAAAGTGGCGCCTTTGTCAATATTGTGCAAGCTTGAACACTATAACTGTTTTATAATTCAACACATTGATAACAAATCACAGTTTCGAGAGAAAAATAATTGAGATTTACAACCTTTCATTAAGTAAAAAGGCTAACTACAATATTTTACCTCGCACCATTTCTTAAACAACAAGCAGTGAATGCCGAAACTTTTGCCAAGCTAAAATTAATTTAGCGTACACAATCAGTTGTCAGTTTCTACGAAGAGCTTTCGTCTGCTCAAAGAACGGGACAGAGTAGTGACTACAAGAATTAAAACACAGTAAAATGGCATAGAATGTCTTAGTTACAAGTGTTTCGTATCTTAAAAAGTTCAATTCAAAATCAAAACAAATTGAAAAAACACACGGCTACGAACCTAAACATAGCGGCGAAAAGTTGGAAAGAACTACAGCGTGGACAGTAAGCTTACAAAAATTCACAGCTAAAGGATACAAGAAACGGTTAAAACATCGTACCTGTAGTTGATTTGGCTTTTTAGTCCCTTCCATAAGCCCCAAATTTTCAAACATCGAAGTACGAGCTGTGTCGATCAATGTTGTTTACAAACTTGGAATGCTCGTTTTTTAGCTCCCACAGCCGTAATGACGAGATCAGAAACTTTTCTGAGGAAACATCAAGTCTATATCATATTCCAGAGGTGATTACCAAAGAAATTTCACGAAAATTGTGCTCCTACATTCACTTCTTGTCGAGCGGTTAAACTTTGAACCAGTTTTCATTCAGCTACGCCAAGAAACACTGCGACCGCGACAACTCGAAAATTTCGCGCCTTTTTTGTCCAATCATGTGAACAGTATTTTTCTCTATTCTTTTCTTCTCTTTTTTTCTTTCTTTTCCCTTTTTAACCCGTGAATATACGCGCATGCGTAATGAACGGGTTATCGGTAACGGCGACAGGTATGCAAATGAGTCACTCACTCGCTCACTCCTTCCATCAGCTGTAAACTTAGTGACGTAATGCTTTGTTACGAATGCGTTTTGTAACAAGAACAGCGTGAATCCAGCGATAACAACAACTAAATTGGTGTAAACGAATATAAACAACAATAAGCTTAAAGATGTTGCGCATTTGGAATCTTTAATGCAACGTTAAAATCGATCTAAAAGGAATTTTCAACTGAGACACGCACTTTGATGGTTATCTACCTTCAAGTACTAAAATGTATCCCATTTCAAGTCAGTGCTCAAGGTGGTCGAGTGGTGTAAAGCGCGGACTTACAGCCGAAAGGACCCGGTTCGAATCTCGCTCGGACCGTTCATTTTTTTGTTTTCGTTGTTTTTTTTTTCTTTCTTCTTCGGACTCAACATTATGAAAGTGATGTACTTTATTTTTATTTTTTGCGTTTGTCAAAAATCCTTACGTTTAATTTAAAAAAATATATTGAACCATAACAGAGTGAAAACATAAGCTTACCGCATTGCGTTTAAACGCGTTACGCATTTCAAATTCACGGGTTGGCTCTAAGGAGCCTTTGATTTAACTAATAGTTCACGCACTTTTTCGCCCAAAAACACGAAATTGCAGGCAGCAGTCATTTTCACTTTCCTTCAAATTGCGAAATTTACCGCCATCGCTGGTTATATGTCATGTAGACATAACGTCTATCGACAACTTTTTTACCATATTTGGGCAGTGTATCAATGTGTTGAATTATAAAACTCAATAATGCACTCGGCGCGTTTTTTATTTCTTTAGTA
>JAJGOT010000046.1:520000-615000 GCA_022457155.1 Cladopsammia gracilis | reverse complement strand
CACGCGTTTTCCCGTGTTTGGCGCTGACTACATGTATTTGCTTCAAGTTCTTATTGGTTCATTAAACTGTCTGCGACTGTTGTGATAGGCCCGGGTATTAACATTGGTTTTGGTTTTACGATAGTTAATTGCTGGAGTGAAAACCGCTTTAATGAGTCTAAACTGGTAGTATATATTTTAATTTGTAAATAAAGTTTTTGCTTTGATTACCACAGAAATCACAAAGATCAAAGACGAGAGCTCGTTTCTCAATTCAAGATCAAGGGGGATTAGGTGAAATAAAAGCCAAGCTGTTTCAGTGTCGATTAAGACTATCAGCCGTTCGAGTGGGACAACCATTTGAAGGAAGTATTAGCAAGGAAAATATTATGCACATGGTAATAATAATAATAATAATAATAATAATATATTTTTTTAATAATAATTATACTTTATTAACAAATTTCTTAAAAATCGATTAAGCCTTAACATCAATCTTATGTACACTTGCAGGAAAAAGCTATAAAGTTCATTCATATAAATTTTCATTTCATAACGCTTGACAAGTTCAAGCAAATAGATATTAAAAAATATATAATTTAAAAAACTAATGGAGTAAAACAAATACAAAATATTAACTATTAAAGAAATAAAAAACGCGCCGAGTGCATTATTGAGTTATAAAGCACGCGGGAATTTTTAAGAACACGAGAGAAGTGCAGAGAAGCACGAGCCAAAGGCGAGTGCTTCTCGCACTTCTCGAGTGTTCTTAAAAATTCCCAAGTGCTTTATAACTCAATAATGCACGAGGAACAAGTTTTTTTTATTTCTTTTATAAAATGAAAACGGTTTTAATGAAGCTTACGTCACGCGCGTGCTTTATCGAGTTATAATGAACTCGGTTTGACCAATCATAGCGCGCGCATTTCCTTGAGCATTTTATAAACGTAATTAAAATATATTTATATGCATATCGATGATAATAATAATATTTTTGCAGGAAGCTCTCATCACATGACGTGGTTTCAGAGAGGTCTTGACAAATAAGTAAATTACCTATATCGTGTACAATAAGGCGATTATGTTAAAATACTACAATAGTATAAGTTGAAATCAAAAGGCTCTTAAAGCCATTTCGTTAATGCGTTAGAACGTGAGGTTAAAAAAAGAAGAATCTTGATAGTGAATATGGTAAAGATGGCGTTGTGGAATGAGACATTATGTAGAAAATGCGAGGCGCAGTATTCAACTGGATATAGTTCATGGTAGGATAGAGAAGATTGAGAGAAAGTTTGAAAATTTGTGTTGGTGCAAGTCAATAAAAGTTATGAGTAACAAAGAATCACGAGTGTGAATGAAAATAATTTTGATGTTAGTGAAGTGAAAGTGAAAGACTTTTTCCGCCTTGCTAGCTAATTGACGATGAAAATGTGTTGTTGGGTCAATTTGCACAATGCATTTTCAGTTGTTCATTGTCTATTTTCTGTTGGGATATTTGACAATAGAAAGGACTTTCTAAATCAAATACAATAGGTTGCCGCAATTTCAAAACAATTAAAAGTCCACAAACCTATCAAGTGATCGATAATACGTCACGTGCAGTGACTTAATGTCTGATAAAAACAGTCCTATAAATAAGTATGTGGTGTTTTATTAGATATAAAGTTACTGCAGGTAATCGTGTACAATTGACACAACAAATGGTGACTGAATCTTTAATATTCTTTCAAGTAAGGCCCGGTTCAAACATTGAACTTCACATGTGCCGAATCTAATAGAAGGAGACCGTAACAACATGTCATTTCTTTAGAGCTGCCTGTCCCCATGCAGGACAATTTGGGCTATGTTTAGCAGACATCGCGCCATCAGCCATTTCTTTTTCAACTCTCCAGCAGTATTCGAAAATAGAACAAAAGTCAAAATTTATGATATTTTGCTGTTCCTACTCTTGCATAATGAAACCGGCGGAAAGTTTATAGTTAGCTAAAGAATCAAGTCCGCTGTTTTATATATAAATCAGCAAAATTATTACGTCTTTTGCATACTATTGAATAATCAAACCGTAATGACAATGATTCAGTATTCCAAAATAGAACAAAAGCCAAATCCGTACTCATGCATAATCAAACCGAAATATTGATACTTCATTAGCTTAGTCGGCAAAATCTCACCTCTCTTGCATACTATTGCATAATCATGACACCTCAAAATTTAATATCCATTCAAAATTGAAATTACTAATTACTGTTTTCCTCAAAAATCTCGACAAACTATCAACACACACACACACACAAAAAAAAAACCCAATCTTTAGGAACAATATTTTACTGCTAAACGAATCCAGTACGTATATTTAACTAAACACAAAAATTCACTGTGCAATCTCCGCGAGAATTAAACATGACATCACCTATTTATACTTTACAATCTGTCAAATCTCTCAAAAGTGTTGAATAAATTGGATATTATATTTCTTTATTTTCCTTAATTGGTTATTCCTCAATTTATTATATTATATATCGCTCATATGAAAACACAAACTTTCCCGTGCCATTCAACTTTTTCAAAACGTCTCCATTCATTATAAAAATACACCGTGAATTTCTAAACCTGCGTTTCCCAAGAACATACATTTGACCTTTTTTACCCTTGTAAACGAGGTCTAATGGCTTTTCGAAAAATGATTGACAAGAAAAACACAAATTTCTTAAACCTTTGAAGATCAATTAAGTCGTCTCGGACACATCCACTTAAAAACATGACATGACATGACATCCCAATACCCTAGGGAAATTAACAATAGGTCCGGGGGAGCTCCCCAAAAATTTTAGTGACCGTATGTGACGCCCTTCTTGAAATCCTAACCGGTTTAACCAACTATATCCTCAATGCCATAATATAGCTTGTGTAAATAACTAACCACCCGGACGAAAGTCCACAAAGTTTAACAAAGAAACCTTTGTTAACAACTTTTGTCCCTTTTTGGTACATGATATATATACCTATATCTCGTTTTGCGCATGCGCATTAACGAGATAAAAACTATATACAGGATATATGGTAAGATATGGTAAGACAGCCGAGGTGCTTTAATCCTCCTACCGTTCCAAATTAACAGTGGTCAAAATTAAATTCCATAAAAATCACAAATATCGTTAAACAACCAGACCTTAGGAAAGTATTGCCGAATATATAGTGTTCATTAAATAGCTAGCTAGCTAGCTAGCTATTTTTGAAAGAGGAAAGCGAATCACGGTGTGTTCTAGACCATTTTGGAAATTAAAATGTGGGAACTGGAAAACAGTTGGTGACACTGTTCCTTTAACCCATTCAACCTCAAAAGTGCCAAATATCAAAATTCAAGAAAAATCCCAAATTTTATTTTGTAAAATATTGAAAAACAAATGGTACCATACAAAAGTACTGCTGAAGAGGTTTCATTTGAATGGTCGCACCATAGGATTTCGTCCACAAACTCAAAAGTTAGAACAAATGGTACCATGCAAAATTACTGCTGAATAGGTTTCATTTGAATGGTCACACCATAGGATTTCATCCACAGACTCAAAAGTTAGAACTACATCATATGTCTCCATAACTGACTCTGGAAGTGGAAGTGTTGGTAGTACTTAGAAGCAAATGTTGACTGTTTCTAAGCTATTTTCGATATGTTTGTTATCTCGTATTTTTGTTTAAAACTATTACTTAACTATTACTTAACAATTATTCAATTATACCATGTATACATATTTTGTTATTTTCGTTAAAGTTGGTAATTTCTTATAGCATATAAATCATTGTTTCTTTTCTATATTTGTGATCACTCCACGTTTATTAGTTACATATCCTGCGGTATGATTATTTTCGTTAAACTTGTCATCCTTATAACTGTCCAAAATAATGTTTGCTATTTTGCGAGTGCGTATAATTAACTATTATAGCGCGAAAGCGCGCGTGATATCGCCTAATTCTTAGCCGACGAGGCCGTAGGCCGAGTCGGCTAAAATCAGGCGATATCACGCAAGCTTGAGCGCTATAATAGTTTTATAATTCAAGACATTGATAACAAAGCACAGTTTGAAGAAAAAATATCGAGGCCGGTCCTTCATTTTTGCATTCTCTTGTCAAAATGCGAAATTTACCGCCATCGTTGGATATACGTCATGTAAACATAGCGTATATCGATAACTTTTTGACCATATTTGGGCAGTGTATCAATGTGTTGAATTACAATACTGGACATCAGTGCAACTTGAACTCAACTGAAACTCAGCTAGAACTTAACCTGCTCACGAGCACCTAAAATTCCTGGTCTCTGTAGGTTGCAGAGACGATGAAAGCGCACAAGGGTAAAATGCATGAACCACCAACATTATCACCTGTTAAACTGAGGGGTATGCTGAACAAGATGAGGTCTCCTGAGCGTCTTATGAGTACCTCTCCTGTCTTCTCGAGTGAGATTAAGTCTGAACACGAAGAAGAGATCATAGATCAGAGGTTAGTAATGGTATCATCCCGTTCAAGTGAGATTAAGTGTGAACACGAATTCAAGAGGAGATTGTTGATCATAGGTTAGTAAAGGTGTCACCGCGTTCAAGTGAGATTAAGTGTGAACACGAATTCAAGAGGAGATTGTTGATCATAGGTTAGTAAAGGTGTCACCGCGTTCAAGTGAGATTGAGTGTGAACACGAATTCAAGAGGAGATCATTGATCATAGGTTAGTAAAAGTGTCATCGCGTTCATGTGAGATTAAGTCTGATCACGAATTCAAGAGAAGATCGTTGATCATAGGTTAGTAAAGGTATCTTCGCGTTTAAGTGAGATTTAGTCTGAACATGAATTAAGGGGAGATCTTTGATCATAGGTTAGTAAAGATATCATCGCGATCAAGTGAGATAAAGTGTGAACACGAATTCAAGAGGGGATCGTTGGTCATAGGTTAGCAATGGTTAAGTGAGATTTAGTCTGAACACAAATTTAAGAGGAGATCATTGATCATAGGTTAGTAAAGATATCATCGTGTTCAAGTGAGATAAAGTGTGAACACAAAGACGAGATTCATTCATTCATTTATTCATCCATTTTATTTGCCATTAACCACATAAAAAATATAATAATAATACAATAACTTAAATAATATATATATATATATATATATATATATATATATATATATATATATATATATATATAATAACTTAAAGACGATAGACTACAAAATGTTTAAGGTGGTATTGACAAGGAAGCCTATATAGAAGCCGCGGGCTTATGAACTCTAGGCTTCCTGACAATATCGGGTACATCATACGAATTATGGCGACAGATTATTTATCAGAAGTAAGTGAAGGTATCATCACGCTCAACATTCCGGGATTTTGTAGTTTAAAAGCTAAGGGTAAAGCCTGTTTTGCATGTTCCAGGTTTTATGTGATAAAATGCTGTGTGCTAATCCAATCAGCAAAAAAATTGCAAATTATTGAGTTATAGGTCTTGATTTTGACTTTTATAGAGATGTCCACGATCGCTGTGTTCGAAACTTCAGCAGTAAACTTAATTGTCTGTACACGCTGTTGTGCTACATTTATCATCTGAGGACAAGAGATCTTCGAACCAGGGTAAGCGACAGAACAGGAATTCGACATGCTTAACCCTTTAACTCCCAAGTGTGCCAAACATCAAAATTTAAGAAAAATCCCAAATTTCATTTTGTGAAATATTGAAAAACAAATGGTACCATGCAAAAGTACTGCCAAAGAGATTTCATTTGAATGTTCACAACATAGGATTTTATCAAGAGACTCGAAAGTTAGAACAAATGGAACCACGCAAAAGTAATGCCAAAGAGATTTTATTTGAATGGTCACATCATAACTTTTCTTCCACAGATTCAAAACTGACCGAAACCGATAAAATAGGATCTTAACCGTGGACAGCTGTTTCGTTGTTATTGCAACTCATCAGCACGGTGTAACGATCTAAATGTCGCCAGCAAGAAAACCAGCGCAAATTGACTGCACAATGACCCGTTCACAATATCAGCTTCCGTACTATGTACTCACTTGTCACCCGAAACACGCGTGCCACATAACGTGTTTCGGGGAACAAGGAACCCACAGTGTATCGCAAAGATGTCTCGCAAATTGAAATGTAGATGGACAAAGCCGTTGGAAGTTAGAGCAGAGAAACGAAAAGTAAATAAAATATTTCAGTTGCACTTGATTTCTTTCAGACGTACTTGAAACCCAAGGTGAGATAATTTGGACAAGTACTAGTGATGTATCGAGTGGAGGGGACGGAAGGGCTCCCGAGCTCCCCTCCACCCTCCTCGCCCGTAAATTTTACTCAAGGAGGATAACAGGATAAATTTTCATTTCCAGGCTCCTTTATCAAGGGATTCTCTCAAGGCACTTAACACCAAGGTTTTCACAGATCAGAAAGGATGGCCTCTGAGGCATACCCGAAACATGTGCCACTTTCAACCTCATTCCCGCGGACCTGGAAATCAGTGGTCTTCTACCGACGCCACAGTGTCGCGTATGGAGCATGACAATCACACGTCACCGCACATGAACACACGTGGAAGCGTTGTCAGCGATTCACCTTCGTCTTTGTTTCGTACAGGAACAACAGGCGCCGGAGCTATCGAGTCCAGGGCGTCTTTTGTTTGTCGTAAATTAAGGTAGAGACTTATATTTTTATTTACAACAAGAACAACAACTCTTCGAGTAGTGAAGTCGTGCATTAAGATGCTTTAAGGGTCTTGTAAGTGCCCCTAAGGTACGAGAATTAAGTACTGTTTAAAAAAACGAGCAGTAGTGTATTATCAGGTTTGAAAACTCAAGGCGAAGCCGTACACCTGCTGCGAGTTTTTTGAACGGCTTCAAAACATTCTTTCAAAAGCGTGTCCCATCGGAATTAAAACAATTGCGCTTTTGTGCAAAGAGGAAATTAGCATACAAGTAAAACAAGTAGACTGATTAGCATACAACACATGTGCACGTCTTCGACGAAGTGACCATTGCTTCCCGGCTCCTGTCGAAAGTTTTGGGATTTTAAAGTTCTGAGGAAAAACATCTACTGAAAAATGCTATACCAAAGTTGACAGGTACGGTAGGTAAAACGTCCGACAATTTGTTTTTCAGTGGTTGAGAACGAGAAGAAATAAGCAGCTTGCATCTGCGAACCAGTCGCTTACCTGGCAATTTGCACGAGGGCGCTGGTGTCATTCAAATAATGGCTAACTTGTTAAACTGTTGGTTGTTTATTTTGCTGAGAAGATTCCAAATAGACGGGTGTAGGCGGGAGTTTAATATTAGACATACTTTAAATGTTCACCTATATCTTGAATATCAGTTAAAAACCTGAATGTTACTTCTTAGTAAATTTCGGTATGGGGGGGGGGGGGGGGGGGAACCACCTTTACGTGCACGTAAATGTATACCGGGATATGGGGAGACAGATGTAAATTTTCCCTCGTTCCATCATACCATACAGTTGTCATGACAGTCTCATTTCACCCAAAGCGGGTGTAGGCGGGAGTTAAATATTAGACATATTTTAAATGTAAAATATGTTCACCTATATCTTGAATATCAGTTAGAAACCTGAATGTTACTTCTTAGTGAATTTCGGTGGTTGGGGGTGGGGGGGGGGGGGGGTGCAATCATCAAGTATCACGGTGAAGGTAAACATTTGCGTGTACGTAAATGTATACGGGGATATGGGGAGATTCACTCGTTCCATCATACCATACAGTTGTCTTGACAGTCTCATTTCACACAATGCATATTTATGTCATGCTAAGATGTTTTGGGTCGTTTTAAGGTGATTCCCTAGTATTGCATTGCGCATTGCTACTGCGCATAATATCTTGCGTCATTTGCGCGTGCACGAGCGCGCACGCACTCTGAAGCAAGAGGTGTTCCTTTGAGGATTCAGTTCTCTTAGTAGTAAATAAGCGGTTGTCTTCTAAACCAGCACCATTATTTCAGTCCTCCTCTTTGTGATGTAAAACTTTAAAATAAAAAATCATGTCAGAAAAATCAGTTATCGCGAAAAAAGCAAACTTAGCCACCGCTCGTGGACACAAAATTCTATTCTCGAGATCACGCACCCGACGAATATTTTTAGTTAATACCTTTTCAGAACGTGTGCCTGTGCCATGAAACAGACATCAAATTGTTCCTTTTGGTCAATATGTTACGTCTATTTTGCTTTTTGAAGAATTACTTTGAAGCTGTGCTTCCTATCCCTGCGAAAAGTAGTGTGAGCTGATGGAATAAACGCTTGATAAGTGCAGTTGCAAGTATTCAAAAGGTAACTTGAGACAATTATATCTCCTAAACGAACATGGTGACCTATATTTTTTATTGCAGATTTCGGATCACTATATTGTGGGAAACAATCAGGAAAAGTTTAAAGAAAATCTTGTGTCAACTTTTATTTCTAGGGAATCACCTTAAATCTGTTTTACTCTTCAATTCTTTGACTTCAAACTCAGTATAAAAACTGAATTAAAACCGATCTGTGGATTTAACCTTACGTTGTTTCGTATTTATAAGATGGCTTTTGGAGCCCTTATATTTAATTTTTTTTCGTAAAGATGTACTCATTGCCGTTATATTTTTAGATAGTGTTAACTTTGATTGATCGATTTATTAACTATCTGACTGACTTAATATTTGACTTGTCGATCGATCTATTGACGGACTTATATCTGTTAGGATTCGAGACCAATCTGACAAAATTGAAACATGGGATGATCTACTGGAAGCCGGAGATAAACCACCTCCTAATTCCCAGGCAATTACGCGTGGTGGCGCAGGAAGTGAAGTGGGTGCAAGGGGAGGCATTACAAGAGCAAGTTTTTTGCACCCAGCAAAGATGATGTATGGTGGAAGACAACGGTGCGTTTTAAAATTTTGATCGTAAATTTAACACCTCAATTTCTTACCTCATCCGTTTAGGATTGTAAAAGGTAAAATCTAATTTTGGGAAAGCGGCGAAGCAATTTTCCCTTTCGTGAACAAGCGATGCCATTTTAGCGACACTTAAGAAATTTTTCACCAATTTTCGAATTTTCTATCAGAAAAAGAAAAACTGCAATTAACTACCTAGAATTGAACCAGGAACCTCGCATGCTAACAACCCTCCTTCACCACTAGACTACTGGGTTGATCCGGCAAACCCAAGAAAAAAAATTGCCTTATTTTCTAATCGAACTACAAAAAAATCAATTCCGCATATTGAAAGAGCATAGCACAATTAGCGTTCTCAGGAAATTTCAGCCCGATACGATTGATACTCTTTGTGCAATGCTTTAACGCTTTTGTAACCCAGCAATTTTGGATTGGTAAAAACTGGGTAGGTATAGTAGTCTTTTAACAAGCTTTTAACTTTTAACAAGCTCTTTCAACTTTGGAAGTCAATTTGTATTTAGTTAAATGCCTTCTCTACCTAAATTCGTATGCTAATGTGAACAACGATGTACGCGTAATCGAATATGAGGTGATGCCCATTGAGTGGTTTTCAGATCACCAATGTCGGCCACGCCAAGTCGGCACTAGGCTCCAAGCCTACTCTACTCGAACGCTTAGTGCCTGGAGGCTCCCCCACTCCCCCCCTCTCTCGCTAAAAATAAACAAAAATGGTTATCTGAAAAACCTGGGATAATATCCAGTATGCCACAGTTTCGGATGTCATAAAATGTTTGTTTCTTTCAAAACTCTCCATAAACACTTATGTGTTGTTGCCTTGCAGACGATATGGAGTTTTACAGCCACTTGCGAATCAAGCACAGAACACAACAACTGTTGAGCAGGTGCCTCTTTGGCACCAGGTCGCTACATCTGAGAAAAGTATGCAATAGGGGTCATACCTGGGTACTTCGAGAGAATTCACAGTGTGAAGGGCAGAGAGGAAAGGGGCGGGATAAGATACCACTTATTTCAGTGCTAAGTTGTATGGGTAAAATATTCCTGCTTAATCTAAAGCCTGCTTGGTTGGCAAATATTTCAGTAGTTGTTCTAGATAAACCATATTTAAAGATGGTGAATGCGGGATGCATAAAGATACCACCGTGTTTTTTTGGCAGTACGGTGGTAATCTAGACAATAGAACGTTTGTCGTAAAACGTCGCATACGATATGCTTACGACAAGCCTACGACAAACCTTGTTTCACGTAAATCAAACGAACAACTGCTCACTGGCGTGGGGTATGAAATATATTTTTTTAAAATCTTCGATTAACATTTCGGCTTTTCGATGTGACGTATGCAGCGAAGCTATAAAAGTCGAATACGACAGTCCAAAGTCCCTTAAAGGTTTTTTATTCTGAAATAAGGCTAACGGTTGTATTTACTCTTTTTCTGACGCGATAAAGATGCTAAAGACAATGGCAACAGTGGCACTTTCCAAAAGAGAAGGTGAGATGAAAATAGTTTGTTTTACATTAATCTCAACGAAAGATCTATAATGTCATTATAATGTACAGCTGTTACAATTACAAAGAAGAATAGCACAGTCCGGTAATTTTAAATGCTCGATAGTTGTTGCTTCGTTTTAACCTGAAATTTTCCTTGCTTTGTGATGTCATATAAAATCTCGTTAATGTACATAGTTGTGTTGTCTCGATTTGGAAAACATGTATCAATTCACCCTTGTAATAGGGCCTCGATACACTATGTAACGTCGCTTGCAGCGTATCCCAAAGTAGAATCGGTTTCTTTTAAGACTTCCGCCAAGTTGTTCGTTTTTTCTCTCGCGAGGGTGGGACGAAAGAGACGTTTACACGAGTGTGAAGTGCGTGCGCAAAATCGGTGTGTGTACATCGCAAGACGCGCGGCGCCACTTCGTTTTAGAGCCAGCGCGCGCTTAATCAGCGGATCGAGCGACCTGGTGCAACATCTGCTCTGCCTCTATTGTGCCACTTTTTTGTTCTTACCACATTTTGACGTCACCTGTGATCTATAACTGAACAGGCACACGGCCAAATGGAATCTATTTGTTAAATATATATATATTTGTATAATAGCCCGCTTATGAACAGCTGTGGCGCATTGATTGTGTAAAACCGTGGTCTAAGTTGGACTTCGTTCATATAAACGGCCCTTCCTTTTTGCTTCACGATGCATTGAAGGATATGAATGCGCCCGCTCATAATTAAGGTCTTTCTGCGTGTATCGGAACAAATTGTATTTCTATTGTTTGTGAGGTTTTGTATTGTAGTCTTGTTCTGGAGTTACATTGTTTTCTGTCTTTTGTTTCTTTTGTTTTACGTCATTCGTTCTCCGATACACACAGAAGGAACCCATAATCACAGTTAATGTTTTCTAACAGTGTAAAATATCGTTCTTCAGAGTCAAGAAGTCTTCATCCAAAATAGAAAGCTCTTTGTGCGACATGATGAGTGAAGGGTTTGTGAAAATCCAAGCTAAGTCTGCTGAGCGAGTTAAAGACAAACTTAACATAATTGACAGGTGGGTGGTGCATTATCAAGCAACTAAGGCTTTTAATAAGTTTGGAAAAATGTCCGATTCAGCGGATCACGCCTTCCCGTCCTAGTAGACCATTAAAGCCCGTCTGAATAGGGTTAAGGCATTACCATAAACCAAGAGTTAAAAGTAAAGGTTGAGGCAATAAATTGGACTTAATCAATGGGTCGTCTGTAGCGGTTATTTCCTGAACTTATGAATGTGATCAATCCACAGAAAGGAGAAAAAATCATTTATCAAGAAAGTGCTGGCACTTGAGTGTTCTTCACTGTATGCAAGGGATTTAAAGCGCGTCCAACAAGCTGGCCGAGAGGTCAGTAAAGAGTATGACAAAAAAGATGAAATAACTGCTCGCTGGTAAGAAAGAATTCAGGATTGTTTATTCATCAACTTTGGATATAGATCTGGGCCAGGTTGTTCGAAGGACGATTAGCGCTAATCCAGGTCTAATTACAATGACAACTCATATGTTCTGGTGACAGTTAATCCAGGATTAGTGCTAACCAGGCTTTACTGCTAGTGTCCACCAAGCAATGAGGTCAACTGATTAAGTGTCATCATTAGTACAATGATTGTCAGCTGCGATTGGTCATCGTGATACTAAATGGTGACGCGTAACCCGTTGATCTCATCGCCTGATGAAGACACCCAGTAGGCAGTCAAAACATCGCAATCTGCATCCAAAGCGAGACAAACGATAATACGCTTCAGTTATTGTGCTTTACCAAGATGAACAATAACCAAATCTTTCACAAATGACTTCATATTATCACTGAGATTATTGCTGTATTATCACTGGAAAAACCATTATGTATGGGGGCACTGTTACATGTTACGGTATATCTTCTCCCGTTCAGAGTACTGTTAAGAATCTAAGCATGATGGAAAACGTCTTATACGGCCATCTTCATCGTTTCATTTCATGGTGAACATAAGAGTTACCCGACATCTAATTGCACAAATATTTATACATACACATTGTTAGTAAGTGAATAACATAAATAAACTCAACAACGGCACTTTTCCATTTCTTACCAATGGTCGTAACAACTGCAAAATTCTAGATAACAACGTAACTGTAAACCGTGTAAACAATAACTGACGTGTATATAATAAGGTCGGTGGTTCGAAGCCTGGTCTCTGCCGTCGTGTTGTTTCCTTAGACAAGAAACTTTACTCCACACTGTCTCTCTCCACCCAGGTGTATAAATGGGTACCGGCGACAAAATGCTGGGGGTAACCCTGCGATGGACTAGCATCCCATCCAGGGGGAGTAGCAATATTCCTAGTCGCTTCACGCTATAGAAACCGGGTTTAAGCTCCGGCCGTTATGCGCCTTCTGGCTCGGGTGCGCGACTTTACTTTATATAATAAGTTAACTGACGCGGTAGATGCGACTTTTAACTGACAACGTGTCTAATCGTGTGTGAAAACAAATACTGGTAAACGAATCATGGCAATTGATCTTTGGAAAATCTCCTTGATCAACTTGAGCATCTAAATGTATTTTCCTTCTCCAAAACGTTGAATTGAAATTGAATTGAATTACAAATCCAATTTGCGCTTCTTTACACGTTTGTAACGATCTACCACTGACTCCAGGACATCATATGACAACTGGCCAGCAGTTTGTAATACTCCATGTTCCTTGTCATATAGTGTCCTTAGACAGGGAATATTTACTTCATATGCACTGACCTCTGGATGATTTTTCTGATATAGTTACTTACATACTGTAATGATAACAATGAACATTTTTTTGGAGGGAAGCTGGGCGTTTTTTGCGGGGAAGCTTCTACCCCTCAAATACCCTAGATAGAACCCTGTCCATATGTTATTTTTTTAATTAATCGCCTAATTATAGCTTGATTGGTTTCGTAATCCGCTTTTGGATTTCAGTAAAGAAACGCAATATCTGTTTTTTTTTTTCAAGAATCCGGATTCAGATTTTCTCAAGGAAATGCACCCTACAGTATCTATAGAGACGAAAAAAATCAAACAATTTTTTTAGGTCGTCATATCAAAACCTAACAAAAAGCATTGTACTAGCCTTTCAAGTTACAAGAAAAATATTACACTGTAACTGCACCTTCGGGGGCAAAAGTTGAATTTTTAACTCAACAACAAACTTAACCTGTAAGCGATTTTACGTTCCCCTTTCACGCTCGGAGTCAATTACGGAGATCTTGTAGTGTAGTTCTTACTTTGGAGTCTGGGATGAAATCCTATGATGTGACCATTCAAATGAACCTCTTCAGCAGTACTTTTGCACGGTACCATTTGTTCTAACTTTTGAGTCTGTTGACGAAATCCTATGGTGTGACCATTCAAATGAAACCTCTTCAGCAGTACTTTTGCATGGTACCATTTGTTTTTCCATATTTTACAAAATGAAATTTGGGATTTTTCTTGAGATTTCATATTTGGCACTCCGATCCACGACTTTTCCACGTCCGTTTCGTGAGTCGGCTGACAGACTGATGTCTTCTGAATGCTTCCTTTGTTGCAATGGGTTTTGAAAGATGAACACATTGCTTGTTCTGAATCTTTGACATATTGTTGTTAATGTGCCCCCGCCGGCTCTGTCTATTTGGTATACAGGTACTGCGATTTAGAACAAGAGGCTCGAGATCTTGGTGTTGCAAGCAAAATTATGATGCCCGTTTTTGATAAGTTGTATCCATTTGCTATAGACGACGTCACAACGGTACCGTTTGTCCAGGTTTGTACAGTTGCACTTAGTCACGAACATAAAGTAACGTAAAAGGAAAATGTGGCCCTTTGTAGCAATATACCCTACGTGAAACGGAAGGTCTCCACTTAAAGCCTCTAACTCTAAAATACATCTATGTACATCTATTCAACTTTATGTCCGTTGAATAGTGAAATATTTCTTGTTTTTACTGTCGCGTTAGTGAGATATAAGCTGCGGTTACACGTTGCAACTTTTACCTAGGTAAATGCGAAATAACAATAGCCAAGGCCATAAAAAGCGTGCAGCGGCTATTGTTATTTCAAATTAATCGTGCAGCAGCTATTGTTATTTCGAATTTACCCAGGTAAAAGTTGAAACGTGTAACCGCAGCTTCAGAGATTTGAATTTACCAAATGCTAATGAGGGTAAAGTCAAATCAGGACTCAAACTGAATTGACGTTTCCTTATTAGCATTTTGTAAATTCAAATCTCCATATCTCACTAACGCGATGTTAAAAACAAGAAATATTTCACCATTCAACTATTCAACATACGTAGAGTCGTTTCTGAAAATATGTATTTAGGCACTTCGAGTTTTGTTTCACGCAGTTAAATTACAGCGTTGGACCGCACCCTAAATCATCTTATCATCAAGGGTTTACCAGGGCGCTAGAAAGTATCTGATGAGCGAGGTGAGTGCAGACGCAAAAGAGGAGAGAGAACTTGTGCCTTCAACTACCTCTGTAGCCAATTTCGCCATAAAATCCCCTCAATCCCTTTTGGGTCTTTGCGAATGAGTCACTATACAAGTAATAAAACGTTGGGCGCCATCCTCCGGGTAAAATACACCGTGCGTAAGCCACGAAGAGAGCGAGGACAAATCTCCCGTCAGTCAGTATAAAAGATTTGGTAATACTTTGCATTCTGTTTTACTGAAATCCGTTTCCGTATTCCTTCCAGGCTAAGCTTTGTCTTGTTGTCCAGTCCCTCCCGATCTATGAACTGTGCTCGTTAACAATGCTGGATGCTTTGAAGGTCAGCAAGTTACATCTAATTCAATTTTCGCTTTAGACAACTGATGCAGGAGACATCTAAAGTCAAGCCTACAATTGATAAAAAAAACAGTTCATAATGATTGTCAATGATTAGCTTTGACTCATACAAGACTCCACAAGCTGTAAAGCTTGAATTATTATCTTTTATAAATAAAGACTATCGGGTCTGTTTTATTGATTGTACATTCATCTCTCTCAGAGTGCACACCCTTGTAAGGCGTACACCCCTTTAAGGCAACATCAGTGGTTGGCTGGTTCTAGTCGAATTTCACTTAATTGTTTGTAATTTAACTCTCTATAAGTTGGTTAATTGTTTGTAACTAAACTCTCTATAAGGTGGTTAAGAGCTCGTGGCAGTAAATATCGAGAATCACTGGACAGGCTCCCAAAATCGAAAATCCTTATAATTTACCAAAGTTACTTTTGGGGAGCTATGTTCAAAAATATTATTGTAACTTTCTAGAAATTTATAATTTTCCGGGCCGGGGATTGGGGGGTTAGGGAGGGTTTTACTCCTATATATGAGCTATATAGGTATGTGCCGCTGTGAAGGGTATGGTTTGCAAGCAGTTTAGTCTGGGATAGGGTATAGTTATCAGAGATGTTTGGTCTAGAATAGGGTATCATTTTCCGTGAAACTGATCAATTACGAGACGAATTTAGTCTAGACGAGGTTTACTGGCAAATGGCATTTAAAAATCGGTATGGCGGGCAGTACGGCATTTTTACTGAACCCTGTTAACTAATAACTGTGATAGTGAACGAGTTTCTGGAAAATAGTGAGTCTGGAATAGGTCTAGGATAGGGTAGGGTTTTTCGGTGTTTAGTCTAGAATAGGGTTGCAAAATGCAGCTAAAATGGTCCAGTATATACCTCCGCCCAAAAATTTGCAGAGTACCCCTCCCCCGAAACAAAGTGCAACGCTAGAAAACGGGGATACGTTTTTTCTTTAATATAAATCATCTACTTTCTAGCCATTGTCCTTTTCAAAGTTTTGCATCGATTTAGAAACTCCCATATAAAATGAGGGAGTGCTCGTCGTAAATTTTCGAAAAAGACCCCAAAGGATTCCAGAATCTCGTTTGATGGTCGTGGCTTAAGTAGATTTTTTCTCCTAAGAGGTACCAATTCTAAAACAACGCATGAACTGCCTAGTAGCCATGCACTCTTCAGAACCTCCAATTTCATTGGACCTGGGTATCACGCGGACGTATTGTTTTCAGGGCTAGGGTCCATTGTTCTGTTTGTTCTATTGTTTTCTCAGCCAATCGTGTGAGGCGTCCCGAGACTTGCATACCGCCTCGAACTGCCACTTTGACAATTGTAACCTCTCACGCGAAAATGATACTAACGGCTATACGTTCGAACGGCAAAACGCACAGATAGTGAACGGATGAAAAACGGATGGCCGAGCCGTTTAAAACGGTTACCATGAACGGATGAACGACAGAAGAAAAATTTCAAATAGCTCTTGTCATATTTTTCATGCTCAATACCATAATTATAACGGTGGTCATTTTATATTTTAGCACCCTAAGCGGTACCAATCTACAACTTTTGACCCCTGAAAGGTATAGTGTACGACGAGCACCCCTGTCAACTTTACATGGAGGTCCCCCACAGCAGACCAATGGTCTAAAATCACAGAACGTTTGCATTATTTTGGCCGAGAGTACAGCTGTATGTTCAGTAAACAAACTAAGTTGGTTTAGTCCCTAAAACTGATATAAATGTAGTCACCTCGACATTCCACTTTGACTGATTACTGATAGTTCCTTTCCTTCATTTACATTTTTCGTTTTGTTTCTACTGTAGTTTCTTCTTGTGAAGATATTAAACTGCTCACCTGGGACGTTCAATGAATGGATGAACCAAAGAAAGCTTTTGCCTGGAGACAAACTCAGCTAATTAGTATATTAATAAAAAGAGACAGCATCAGTATAATGCAAAGCTCAAGTAAAGATTAATAAAAAAAATTTCTGGAATAAAAACAGGATATTGTGATCTGATTTTTATCAGTAACGGATCTGGATCGCAACTGCCTACAAGGTGGGACCCTCGCATTCAGTTCCCCTTGGCCTTAAATGTACGCTAGAAGACAGAAGTCCCAGGTAATTTCGGCCCTTTGGATCTTAATGATTTTCCATAACAAGGATGGTACTGGAAGTATGTTAAAAACAATTGAATACTATGGTAGACGCACATACTACGCTTTCAAAACAAAAAGGATCAGATGATTGCCTCGTCTTCAGGGAGGAAATGCGCGAAATGGAAGTGCTCAAGGAAATGCGCGCGCTATGATTGGTTAAACCGAGTTCATTATAACTCGATAAAGCACGCTCTTGACGTAAGTTCATTATAACCGTTTTTATTTTATAAAAGAATTCTCGTGCATTGTTGAGTTATATAAGCACTCGGGAATTTTTAAGAACACTCGAGAAGTGCGAGAAGCACTCACCTTTGGCTCGTGCTTCTCTGCACTTCTCTCGTGTTCTTAAAAATTCCCGCGTGCTTATATTAAAGAAACAAAAAACGCGCCGAGTGCATTAATGAGTTATATAAGCACGCGGGAATTTTTAAGAACACGAGAGAAGTGCAGAGAAGCATGAGCCAAAGGCGAGTGCTTCTCGCACTTCTCGAGTGTTCTTAAAAATTCCCAAGTGCTTATATAACTCAACAATGCAGGAGGAACAAGTCTTTTTATTTCTTTTATAAAATAAAAACGGTTATAATGAACCTTAAGTCACGCTCGTGCTTTATCGAGTTATAATGAACTCGGTTTAACCAATCATAGCACGCGCATTTCCTTGAGCATTAAATAAAACTCAATAATGCAGTCGGCGCGTTTTTTTTATTTCTTTCATAAAGTGCGGGAAAGCAGGAGACGTGCTGCATCCTTCCCAGAACTCCACACGCGCCGTTTAGAACTTGCACAATAGGAAGGCAGACGGAAGAGGACGTTAAAGTGGTCGTGTGTGACTAGCGTGGAAAGAAATTATTTACTTGTTTCAACGCAATCTTCAACTAGCATTTCTGTGCTCTGGTCGTAGACTTCTTGAACAACGAGAGAAAGGCAAATTTCCGTCCAAAATTTTGCCATACATAATCACTGTCACACAAGATTCTGCAGTCCTCTTCCAAAAAAACGCGGCGTTTATTGAAAGGGGGCCACACTATTCCATGATAGGCATCATAAAGTGTCCTCATCTATAAAACTTCACCATTACACTCATAATTGTGTCACATAATTTTTATGATTCTGTGAAATATGAAGTAAATGGACATAAGTGAGCTTTATTTACAGTGCTGCTCAAACATAAGTTGATAGTCCCTCACAGTACTTGGTACAAGTTTGAAAAACACTGAATAAGGGAAAAGCTCGAAACGTTTGTGTTAACTGAATGATTTCACAGTTCAAAAACTTTTTTAACCGTGTAGCTTACTTTTACAACATTTATGGGACACAATAATTTATTGCCTCCAGACACCCACTTTTAAATGCCTGGTTAAAGATTTACAAGCACCAACAAAATACTATGTTCACATTAATTTTATGCAAATGCATAAAGGCTTGACAATAACCAACAAAATCAATAGGTCTTATGCATGTTTACGTCAGACTAGCTAATTTCACCCCCAAGCCTCGCTTTCGAAGTGTAAATCTGTGACAATCTCATCAATGTATTCTCAAAGGAACAAAGTTGAAAAGAATACCCACTCAAAACATGAACTTGTGAAAGGTTTGCAAAGAATTTTGTACAAACGAGGCTTGGTGGTGAATTTTGAGCTGGTGACGTCATCATGGTACCTAGGTACCTTAATGCACGTCATCGTGCATTAAGGTACCTAGTTTCAATGAGGCTCCTTGAGTAGATTAACTGACCTAACGGAAGATAAAATTAAGCTTCTCCCTGAACCAAGTCTACAGTACCGTTAACATTTAAGGCAGGCTTGACTGATGGCTTATTAGCCATCCAAGACAGATATGCATTCCAGAATATTGCTACAATCTGGACAAACCCAACACGGTGCTGAATCGGAATAAAAGTAAAATTAAGTGTCTGCGCAAGTGGCCATATCTTGTAATTTGCAATCAGTGTCTGTATGTAGCGGTCCTGAAGTGTGTCTTTAATTTCACGGGGCTTTTTGCCAGCAAGTGTCTCCGAGACGCCAAAAAAGAAGCATACCATAAAAGGAGCAAACAGACTTTGGTCCAACAGCATCTTCTTGAAGCCAGCAGTTTTAGCAGCACCAGGAACAATTCTGTCCAGTGTCAGGTACCATGATCTTAGTACAGGACCAATAATTAAACCTACCACACCCATACGAGCTGTTCTTGTAAAATCATGATTGGTGCCTCTCTGCTCTACAAACTGCTGAGTAATGACGTCCCCAACAGCTACAAGAACACCTGAAAAATGGACACATTACATGTACATGGTTTTCAATAACTTTTTCATCAACTACTGTGGTCTACTGTGAGACATGAAATTTTCGCGGGATCTAATTTTTGCAAATTTCATGTGTTTTCTAACAATCCAAGAAATTACATGTATATCCCACAAAAATAAACTCCATCAAAAATTCACTCCATTTATTTAGATCAATGAATTTCAATTAAATTGAGTACAAACAATAATGAAATGTACCACATTCTTCTTTCAACTACATGTACAACACAACAAAGAGTCTCTGTGGTCTATGGGTACATTTGATAAAAACTACCTGTAGACAAGGAAGTACATACAGTTGTACATATATGAACCATTCGGTTTATAAAAATGTGTCGTCCAAAGGGACACCATGCTAAAGGGCATCTGTAATACTACATTTACACCACCCATTAAAGATAATGGAATGTAGCTGTTAATATAGTGGTAAAAATATAGAAAATTTAAAGTAAAATAAACAAGACAACATTATATTTCATTGTGTTTATATACACGTATGTTGTGGTTCAAATTTTTCTTTGGTTTAATTTTTTTTAAACCACTGAGTTCAATTTTATTTTTCCTTTGTTTCAGATTCATTATCATATTCTGAGATAAAGGAAAACAAAAATCAAACTGGTTTAAAAAATTTTAAACCAAAGAAAAATTTGAACCAGAACATATACAAGTAACACATGTGAAAAACCAAGATCTGCAAAAATTTGTTCCCAGCGATAAAGTCTGAATCCTAATTCGTGAAAATTTGTTCCAGCAAATGCAAAAAATCAGCAATCCATGAAATTAAACTTGAAATTAAACGAAATTAAACTTACATGTAGCAAAATTTTGTGCCACATGGTACATGAATTCCATTTCTGTTAACAGCTGTGACTGTGCCTGTGAGATTTGGTTACTGATATGAACTAATTGAAAACTTTACAAAGACTCTAGTTAACACTTTAGATTTCAGTAAGTGGGTTAGTCCATTCACTTGGGCTCATAGGAAGAGGCCCCAAGTAGTAATTAATGCATGCCATATCACAATTAAAACAGTACCCATACCCTCCTCTTCCCATTTCCAGTTGCAATCCATTGGGTTATTCAAAAAAAAAAATAAATCCCCTCCCCTTCTGATGGATGGCGTGAGATTTAAATTCTCGTGGGAGGGTGGAGGGTGGAGACTAAAAATCCGGGCAGGAGGGGTGGTCAGGACCTAAAAGTCCTCCCATCCTGGCCATTCCTCAGCCTAAATTTCTAACATTATTAAGTTTAAAAGTCTCTACAACACCAAATTTAATGTATTTTGACACACACAAGGCGACTAGTCATTGTGGTTAGTCACTTTGTGTGAACTACATGTACCTATTTTCATGGAAAAATGTACATTTGTAGTAATGGGACCAGTTGCTTAACCTGATGATAAGACGATCTGAGGTCGCTCACACTCACTCTCCTCTCCCCGCCTGATGTCCTTTATTTGGGGGCCTGTTCTTGACACCATCTGACAGTTATATATTTCCACCTACACCTGTATCTGGGTACATGTGTATATTCAGTCACATTCTTGAGATTCCTGATGGAGACAAAAATGTCTCACAACCACTCAGATTGGTGAAATATTCAACGGTCAGATGACGTTAAGAGCAAGCCCTCAAATAAAGGAAATCAGACAGGGAGAGGAAGGAGTGAGTGAAAGTGACCTCAGACCGCCTGAGAATCAGGCTACCGGCCTGGGGGGCGGGGGTACTCAGGTGGGTATGTGCCACCCTGGTCTCCAAATTTAGACCCCGTTTTAGAAAGAATTTGTACTCAAAATGATACCCCATTCTAGAAATAGGTCAATTTTTAATACCCCATTCTAGAAAAAATGGCTGCTGATAATCTGAAGCTGTCGTGGTGCGTTATACCCTGTTCTAGGAAACGTCTCTAAAATGGATACCCCGTTCTGGATCAGGAGTCCCAAAATCACGACCCCGTTGGGCGGCACATACCCGTATAGGTATTTTGGGGGAGTACCCCCTCCCCCCCGGGGCTACCGGTCACTGAGACTAGTAACACAAATTCAAACTGGTTTAAATTGAAGTGATCAGCCATGGTGACTTGTCCCTGTAATTTCCTTATGGCCATGTGCATGCTACTGGTGATTACAGCTGCAAATTTGGATAAAAATTCCTCCAGTAAAACCATTCCAAATCAGATGGTGTTAAGATTTGGCCATTACTTTAAGTTGTTCAAGATATTGCAGTCTAACCATGCACAATTGAGTTTTTTTCAGATGTAGTAAATGGAACAGCAATAAAACTTCCTAGTAAGACTGAAGTGAAAACTTACAGTGTATGAACAATCAAAACCTTGACTAAGATTACACCTAATGTAAAAATGTGCAGTTCCAGAAAATATCCATACTCTCCCCCCATGGAAGGTTTTTTGTTTAGCACCCCCTGTCCCCCCAGGAAATTCCAGTTTAGCTTCATACTTTGCTTCTAAAATGTTGGCTTTTAAGACCCCCCTCCCCCCAGGAATTTCCAATGACCTTCCATGGGGTGGCTATGGATTTTTTCTGGAACTGCACAATAAATTCTTCTTAACAGGTGAGCTTCTGCAGAAGCAACTTCCTACTAGCTGATGCCCATTTTAAAAGTCATTTCCACTTCATTCCCAGTTGACCAGAAATTTAGCCGGTGGGGGACTGTGTCCCAGAAAACATAATCTGAGCCATGTCTACAAATCGTGAACAAACTGTGCGTAAAGCGTGCGTATATGTAAATTGTACCTAAATTGTGCATTAATAGTGCCTTGTACATGCAGTGCCTAAACTGTGTCTTAAATGTGCCTTTCTAATTTCGATACACAAATATTCAGCATGAATTGAAACTATGATTTTGTGTATGCACGGTGTTACGGCCATGATCACCAGTACTGTGTGCCAGGTCTTATGTGTACTGCGCATCTGACTAGTCGCCCAACCAAATAGAATTGAATAAACCAACCAAGAGCCAAATCAGACTGTCCTCACGTGTACCGCTTGTGAGACTTAAGTTCTTACATGTACATGTACAACCAAATAAATGAAAAAGAAAAAACAACAACAACATTTCAGTCCCTGAAACCTGTCCCTTTGTGTTAACAACTAATGGCAACTGTTTGCCACAACTAGCATGGGTGTGTTGACCTTAAAGGTACTACAATTTCTAGTATAATTTCTAGTATAATTTCTAGTATAATAATTTTTAATAATAATTTTTTTAGTATAATTTCTAGTATAATTTCTAGTATAATTTCTAGTATAAGTCTCTTAAAAAGCGGCAATTAAATTGTTTCAAAGGAAACCTAAAAGTTATAATTCAGTTTTGCTAACAAATCAAGTGCACTGAAACTATATGTAATGTAAATATAAAATATCTTTGACTAGTGATGACCAACATGAAACTGGATTGCCTCTTGAAAAACAGAGACTAATGCTCCCCGCTCTCCCACCTTGTCTTTGGAAAATAAGTACATGTAGGAAATGGCTGTGTTTTTCTATTCTTGGTTTTCACATGACGTCATAAAAATTAAAAATCTAAAGTACAGTACCGCTCAAAAGTAAGTTACCACCTCTCATCTCGTTTCTCGCGAGACGAGAATCGCGTCTCGAGAGAATCAGTGAAGCGGATATTTTGGAATACATTACGATCAATTATCTCGCGAGAAAACGACTAATGTCTTAGTAGCAATGTGTTTGTCAGGTTAAAAATCGAAAATCACAACGTTAGTGCAAGCACTTGCTTAAAATTGCACACTATTCCCAGATTATTTTTAGTTCAAAGCGCATTGAATTTGCATGATTTGTGCGTGTGAGCGAATTGAACTTGATAGGCTTTTGAATCCAAAAACTGCCATCACAAATAAAAAACTTGAATGGAAGTTATGTTAAAAATCGGAAAACACGACGTTAGTGAAAGCGCTTGATTTCAATACATCACTGCACGGCTTTATAAATATAGCAACAAACCCCGCTGCGATCGATCGAACTTTGTAAATGTGCGTTGTTTACAAACACCGTCATGAATTAGTCACGGTTCTTTTTTGCTCCTTGGCCATCTTCACTTTCATAACATTCGATTATCAATTATCAACACATGTTTTATTCAAAACTACAGTTTTATTCAACAATTAAACTAAAAGTTAAACTGAACTAAGTGTATACGTCCTACAAAGCTGTTTCTAACAATGGTATGTGCATACAAGTGTTATAATCTTTCACAAAAAGTTTCAGGTTTTAACGATGTTTTGCTTCCGATTTACAAAGGTTTTAAATGTGTCTCGCAATGTGTCACGCTATTTTAGATAAGCCGCAACAATAAACAAAATTGAATCAGCTGAAAATTATTATTTGCATTATAAGTGCTTATAAGCCGAGTTAATGGAGCTTATAGCAAATACAATATTTTTGGATGTGATTTTTGGTGTAATTAAGACTTTGAATTTTTGGCCGCCGCCGCCGCTCCATACATTTCTTACTAAAAATATCTAATACTCGTTCGCCTATAACTCTTGAACGAAATGCTTTTGCGCTTCAAAATTTGGCCAAGATGTGTTGTTTTAAACTCTCTACAATTCCATAAACATTTTGGATTTGAAATCTATTTTGTAATGCTTCTGAATTTTGATATGACGTAAGTGAAAGCCAAGAATACTCTCTATATTAAATAATTCATTTTGCATCTTCCTCTTGATGGTTAGAGATAATTCTGTAAATAAGTAAATAAAGCTGCTTACCAAAGACATTAGCACAGTTTTGGACTGAAAATATCCAAATTATTGTGACATAGTCCTTTTAAGTTTACAAGTCTTATGATTTGAACGTGCTCTTCACTTCTCATTTCAAAATTTAAGCTTAATGAGTTTAATACATCATCTTGTTCATAACATAATGTTTTTTTCTTTCTTACCTGTTCCTATAGTTTGTGTTTTCCAGGGATGTGTTATAAGAAGTTGTTGATATTTTGCCCAAGCTCTTGCAATAAAACTCATCCTGATTCTACAATTTTACTTTCGTGAGTGTTCGCCATGTTGGATTTTGTTGTCACGTGCTCAGTCTCCAACGGTTAAAAAGGCCTGGCTGCTCTGGGGACCCTCGTCCCCAGGCCATTCTCCGCTTTCAAAAGGGCGAGTACAATGGTAGCCTGTTCCAGGCGTTCAGATAGTGGGGAAAGCGCGAATAGTTGGGGAAAGCGCGAAGAAAAGCGAGCGAAAAAAATGCGCTCCTCAATCTCCCCGCTTTTTTTCGCTCGCTTTTCTAAGAAAATGGAGGGTCATTGTCGTACCTCCTTTGAACGAGTTGTTTTATTGGCTCACAAAAACAATAGATGAATGACCTAAACAATGCCCCTATCCCTATAAACAATGGCAGGTACTGTTTTAGAACGGCCAATGAAAATAGAGGTTTATGAGAGGTACAACCCTACCGTAAATGGAGGATCGTGGCTCTCCCGCTTACTAATTAGGGAGCTTTAACCTCCCCCCCCCCCCCCCCTCCGGGCTTTAGCAACCGGCAACGCCAAAGAAAACGTCATTGAAAAACGAATTTGCGCTCATTTAAGCTACTATGAAATTGTTCCAAATTGTTTAATTAGCCTAATGTGACTTCGTGTGTTCAAGTTCTCCACAAAACCTATAATTTGATCATTTGACGTTGTTGTTTTGCAGGTGGTCTTAAACGAAAAATTTTTTTTTTCCAAAACAATTTTATGGGAAAATTCCACCATCCTAAAGTATAGTTTTGTACTCTGAGTTCAAAATCTGTCACTTTAGGTCGAATTTCCCATTGGTTAATTATTAACCAGCCCCTTAAGTTGAAATAAGGCTGCCTGTTATAAGCACAATAACTTTCCACCAAATGGTCGAATACCAATGGAGTCAACTTTATTTTGTGCATAAATGATTCATCTAGGATCTAAACCTCGGAAAACAATGCGTTTCCATTTTTTTCGGGGGTGGGGAAGGCATTAATGTGAAAAATACAAAATAACAATAGTACAAAGGTTTAATTACTACAGTATTGTTTCAGAAAATAGAGGTTTTTTAGGTTTACCTCCTAGAGAATTATATTCTTTCATGCTCCTGAAAATTTCAGAAAATTTGGCAAAAATGCAAGAGAGATACCTTGCTTACAAGTTTCTCGAGCCCGTGAATTTGTGATATTTGAGAAAAACGGTCTTAAAGTTAAGACAATGGTTTCTAGATCAATTATAGTCGGGGGGAGGGGAGGGGGTTGATTGCATTTATTTAGCACGTTTTATGAGCATCAAACTAATGTAAACGATAGTTGCTAGGGCCGTTGCTTTGGGAAAATTATATACCACTATTCACTAATCTTAAAGTTCAATTGTTTAGTGTTGCAAATTGAGTGAAATGCTTTCAAAATAGTATTCTCAAGTGCTTTAAGATTACAATTTTGCCATTTTCCAAAAAACTAACGTTGCAAGCTAGACATCGTATTTTTGTGTATAAGACCACCTTAACTTCAAAGAAGTTGTAGTGTGAGGACGCCTGGTCATAAAAGTAGCCCATGCAAAAATTCCCAAAAATTTGAAACCGCAAATGGAAGTTCCAAAAATTTGAGAACACTGTTCGTCCATGCTGCCAAAAACACGTAATGATTGAATATTGGATACAGGTCAAATTTTATGTTATTTACCGGGCGGGAGGTCCGTATAGGAAAAAACTGTGCTCGAGGTCTTGCGCACTCGAGACCGAGGGCACAGTTTTTTTCCTATGCGGACAGACCGAGGCCGGTAATTAACTAATTTATTTTTTCCTGCTTTAATTCTGTAATTCACCGAGAAAATCATTCATGTACAGCTTTCCAAGAAATGTTTCTTACGCCCCGCTTAAAGCTGAACTGACACAAGGCGCGCAAAATCTAAATTAACTAGGTAATCTTCGGCACAACTTCGCCCATTCATAAACAAAAGAACTTACTTTGCAAAATGAAATCATTTCTATCAGTTTATGTCTCTGGATAGAATAAATGGCTGTTGTGTTTGCCTTTTTAACTGATCAACATTTACACGTATATAATGTAGAATCATGTTGGTTCCCATTTACGAAAAGCGTCTCTTTAGTTAAAAGTGACACTGGTTAACGTGTTTTACATCCATTGGTCTGAGTTCGACTTCCTGCATGCAAATCGCCAAGCGCAGAAAAACGCGCGCGACTAAAGCCACGATTGGGTCGGTTTCACTTCTGATAACGTGGCGCGATATATTTTAGGTAAGTACAAAGCGTAGCAATGCAAAACCAAACCATGCACGAAATTGCTTTCTACACTCAATTGAAAACTTTATTTCTAGTCGTCAAAGTAATAAAGATAATAAAGATTTACAGTTACAGTTACAGTTACAGTCAAAGTTATTTTTTCCGTCACAAGATATAACAATATTATGACAAGGTCCCACTTTGTGACCCCATCAAGTGCTTACAGAACGATAATTTATTCTTTTCAATTGTATTAATCCTACAGGTTTTAGTTCAAAAGACACAATTTTACACACGTACAGACTGAGTCATTCTTTTCATGTTCCGCTCCTATATCAATACAGCCTTCATCCAGATTCTCGAAATTTTAAGGTAAGAAGTAACTAATTTAATCAGCCTCATAGGTTTCGAGAGCGACGGAAGAAGAAAGCAGCGGACGAGAACGGATTAAGCGCGGAAACGAAACGAATACAGGCACAAACACATGGTTCGAAAAGGAAAGGAACCCTAACCCTAACCATCATTTTTCTCAAGACTGAGGCTCGATTTTTAAGGTAAACTGATGCATTACACCTTACTGCTTAGTGTCCAAATGGCTCTTTTCCGTTTGTGTGATACGATGTTCGTGAATCGAGAAAACGTGTTCCGATCTGTTCGCTCTGATGGCGGCGAATGATGTGAGGGAGGGGGAGGGGGGAGGGGGGAGGGGGGAGGGGGGAGGGGGGAGGGGGGAGGGGGGAGGGGGAAGGAGTTCTTGTTTGAAATACATTTCGCTCCTCTTTTACTAAAGAGAGAGAGAAATTATTGAAGTTACGCATGAAAAAGTTTAAAATTTTTAGCTGTGGGAAAAATCACCGCACACAAGAGAAAATATTATTTTGCCGTACAAAAAAATTGCAAGGGGTTCCCCCGGGATTTCTTGCATTCCTCGGTAGCGAACGTCTACGCTGTCTTTGTTTGAAAATTATTATTTATTCTTTCTGATCTAAAAGCTTCAAACTTGGAAAATAATTGAGAAGGAATCTTAGCAACATTATAAAACAAAACTTGTATCTGAATATTGAAACTTGGAGTCACGACATATATGATCATGATACCGATTTGTCCATTGTTCACCTTCCTTCATTTATTCTCGTACAACCTTCCTAGCAATAATTTTATGTCATTGTTAATTTAGTTTTTAATGTATTATAAGAGCAATTTCGTTCAATCTTTGAGAGCATTTTATGCATGTAAGACAGGATGGTTTGCAAATGCCTCGCGTTTGGTCCTGTGGGGGAGGAGGTAGTTCCTTTATTACACTTCCGGGTCTCGTTTGATTCTGTTGGGGAGGAGGTAGTCCCTTTATTACACTTCCGGGTCTCATTTTGTAATGTTGGGGGGTGGGGGGAGGGGGGAGGGAGGGTAATTCCTTTATTAAACCTCCGGGTCTCGTTTGGTCTTGTGGTCCTGTTACACTTCCGGGTCTTGTTTAGTTCTGTGGGGGAGCGTAGTAATTCGGATGTATTTCAGTCTAGACCATTATTTTCTTCCGCAAATAGTTTTGTTTTGTTGGGCTGGGGGTAATTTGGATATTTTTTTAAATCTAGAATCCTTAATTTCACTTCCGCGTTGCATTTGGTCCCGTGGGAGAGGAGGGTAATTCGGATCTGTTCAGGTTTACATTCCTCAATAAACTATTCTACCGATGTCACGCAAATTTTCAATTCTCATTGCTTTTTATAAAAAAACGAAAACGTATTTCCCCAGATCGATTTATCATACTGAATTAAGTAAACCTGCAAAATTTTGTGACTGAATCTGCCTCAAACTCGTGTAAATATAAGAACCTTAATTAGTCAAAATTAAACACTTAGGGACTTGTCAAAAAGTATGGGGTGTGGTTGATGAAAAACACATGGCCCACCCCCCTCCCTTCAGCACAAAAATGACTGACCCAACCCTAAAGCAAGGTAGAAAATTACATGACCCACCCCCTTGGTTTCAATTAAACACTTAACGGGTCCAGAGGGAAACTGTGAATTTTATTGTGAAACACAGACTTTAAAATGGACGGAAACGCGAAGGAAACGAAAGCAATATATTAACAATTAGCCTCACTGATTTCTGAAATACGGATTTTCTGATCCACAATCTCTGCCATATTAAACTGTTGAGACACTTGCTCAAATTTCACAGTGCGTTCACCAAGGGAACATATTTCGCACCCCTTCCCCCTCCAAGCAATGTTGTTGGCGGTGGGTTTTCCTCTACAAACATTTCTGCAGACAAAGAGACAACACTGCGTGGGATAAGTTAAAATGAGTGGAAAGTATGAAGAAAAACCAATTGGTCTCAACAGGTTTTGGCCCGATTGCAGGTCTACAAAAGATCCGCACTGCTCATCGGTTTATTGCTGTGGTTTTGCTTATCTTCGAGTTTTGAGAAAAGAAAAAGACTGTTTAGTTGGAGATATCCATGCTAAGTGACTGAGCAAGAAAACAAAGCAAAGGTCACATGTATAGTTTAGGAGCGTAGTGTCACTTGACTATTACACGAAGTACAAGACGACAGTAAAATTTGGTTGAGGATCCAGGAATCACTTGAGTTCGTCGAAAGCTTTATTGTATCAATTAATGATGAGCCAAAGTTGTTATCTATTATAATTTTTGTTTCTCATCAAAACCCATTGTTTTCTGTCTGCAATGAATGTTCGGTTTTAGCCACCCCTTCGGCTGTTGTATTCTTTGTTTATACTTACGTGATATCAAAATTCAGAAATGTTTATGGAATTGTAGAGAGTTTAAAACTACACATCTGGGCCAAACTTTAAAGGGCAAGAACGTTTTGTTCAAGAGTAAAAGGCGAACGAGTATTGGGCTGCGTTTTTTGGGAGAATCCGAAATTGGATTTGTGATCTCAGATCATATGGATTTTTTATGAACAACAAGAAGCTGTACACAGCTTGAACTCGTGACGCCTTTAACTCATTGCAACATTGATTCCCGAGTGTGGTGGATGATTACGAAGGTTAAATTGTGTGAGTTAGAACATAATTAATTTTTTCTGGACTGAAGGGCAGTACCTTTGTTATTTCATGTGAACTTCAAGTACATTGGTGTGCTATTTCAAGTGTACATTATCACATCTTTCATCCGTAGTGCCTTAATTTTAATTAAGGCAATACGGATGTACGATGTGATGAATGTAGCCTTTGCTTGTGTCCATTTCAACAGTTATGTCGTCACACATTGTAAGTAATGTTATCAAGGTTGTTTCAAGCTTTCCTGCGGGAAACTTGTGACGCCCAAGGGTTAATATTTCTTTAACGCTAACAAGCCTGATTCCGACTGTGACCACGGGGTCCCCAGCTTAGATTTTAAGTAAGCAATGCCAGATCAGTAAGCAGTAATTTGCGATCAGTCCCTCCACGGAGAAACACCTGAAAATAGGGTTGATTTATTTCCTTACCAAAAAATGTTTTCTTGTTTTCTTTATTTGATCGTTTAACATTTGTGGAATACATAATTTCTCTAAATAAGGTTGGTTGAAAAAGGATGGAATTTAAGGTTACAGTGTACCTTCAGATCGAAAATTTATTGAATTTTTTTTTTGGCGTTAAAATAAAGTTTACAGAATAAACTTTCATCCAAAAAAAAATTATCGAAAAATAGTGAAAATTGACGGAGAAATGACGGTATAACTTTTGTGGGCGGAGTTTGTTTATTAAGCGATATGTTTTTTTAAGCGCTGTTTCCTCAAAGTTAATTTTTCGCTTGTTGGGGACACTTTAAAGAGCTACAACTCAAAGGGAATTTGTTCGATTTTCCTCAAATTTGGACAGAAGCTAGGCTAACATATAATCAACAAAAACGTGTCGGCGAATTTCTTAATTTCGAAAATTTTTTCGTCTAGAGCCATTTCCGTGCGATCATTCCAATTTTTTTCTCCCTTTTTCGAAAATATTCTGTAACTTTTCACTGCAATTGAATGTGGGAAATCGCCGACACGTTTTTTTAGCGCTTCGTGTCCGGAAACTCGAGAACAAATCAAATTAGGAAAATACAATAATCGCTTTGAGTTATAGCGTTTTAAAGCTGATTCGGACGTTCGAATTTAGACGTCGTAAAAAATTCGACAATTCATTTTATTACCAAATGGTTTCCATATTTAGATAGCCAGCTCTATAAGCTTTAATTTGATATCTGGGTTTAGGTATATTAAGTGTAATCTTAAGACGCTAGAGCTGATATACTGCAGACACCCCCGAAGGTACACTGTAACCTTAAAAAAGAAATATGAGTCAAGTTTTCAGTTTTAATTGTTTCCTTAATGTGTCTCGAGAAAAACAATCAACATATGACGGCCCTCCTTGAAGTATTTATCGTTTTTAAATCATATATTTCTTCTAATACTCATTATACACATTTGTAGGATGGTGACATGGCAGTGAACTTAAGAATCCAGGCAACATATATTTCGTCATCTGAACCAGATTGCAAGGTAAGCTTGCTGATAATGGGAAAGTCGGAGTAGAGATCTAGTAGAGATCGAGAGTTTACGTGTTATCTTTGTCCACAAGTTGTTGGTCCAGTCTAAATTTTCTAAGTGTGGAAGTGATTGGGCCAAGCAGGATGGTTGGACTATCGTGTTACACTTTTTAAAAGACGGAAACAACTCAGGATTAAAAATGCTTCAATCTTTTTATCTAGTTACCAAACAAACCGGCCGTTATCATATTTCTGTAGAATGAATCGAACAGAAATATTATAACTCTCGCATGGATAAGAAGGTTCGTGTCTTCTGAATTAAGCATTCCTTCGCGCAGGTACCCATTTGTACACCTGGGTCGAAAAATACAAAGTTTAAATCTAACTAAAGCAACAGAGCGCAAGGAGAAAATTATTTCTTTATTTAATTTACCACAATATGCAATTCAAACTTTAAATTGTCAAAAAAAACCTCCAAATAGCATTTGGATACCAGTAATTTGTGGGACGATTTGTGGTCTGCTTCTCCATATTCCCGATAACTTTTCGGGCTCGGTTAGTTGTGCGCAACGTTTGCATTAGTACGATTCATATTGTATTGGGCTAAAAACTACACCACAATTTTACATACAGACTCTGATGTTAAAATACAGTTTTGGCCCGAAAAGGTATCGGGACTTATTTTGAGAAACGGGCCACTGCGGTAGTAGCAGTGCTCCTAATAGACGGGAGATGGTGAAAAGAACAAGAACGCTACGAGTAGTAAAGTCGAGCTTTATGGTCTTGTAAGTGCCCCTAAGGGACGAACATTATCTGCAAACAATTTTTTTTCAAATTTTTGCACCTCTGCAATCATTTTTTTTCCAAGAGCACCTTCTCGCAAACATTTTTTTTGTTCATTTTTTTTACAGTGCTATCTTCTCTGGTGCTAAAAATATTTGAGCTAATAAGCCATTTTCCGAAAAAATTAACAGTGCTATAGCCAATTATTTTGGGCACATACGCTCCTTGTAATTTATAGTTTGCTACTCCTTTATACATTACTCACCGTTTTAATTCATACGCAGCTACTGGAGCAAATAAAGGGCACACAACAGGAAATATGCAAAGGGAGAAGCAGGCTTTTTCGCGATTCCACAGTACCGAAGTCCTGATCCTCTTTGACGTTGTTCCCAGAGCCATCATACTCGTACCACCCGGCCTGCAGTACCAGCGGTGAAGGCAGGTACATTGCTGATTTAAAATGATTCCCATCGCCACAGGTTACTCCAAATAACTTGTAAACAGTTAGTGACCCATTAGCTTTGATTGTGATATCGTCAGGAAGATGACAGACTTCTGAAACTCGCCCATTTCTTGACAGAATGTCAACGTTAAATGGCAAGGCAAGCGGCATTCCTTGAATGAAAACCCGTTGAGATTCTGACCTTAAGCCCTGGCACAACGAAGAACTTTTTGGCTGCTATTTGCGAAGGCAAGGTGAAGGAGTTGTCTTGTGCAGCCAAATGGAAAGATACATCTTGAAGCTATTTTCGGTTGTATATTTGCTTTCGCATCACTGAGCAATTTTTCAGATTTGACACTAATATCTTTTAATAGTTTACCTGACTTCCCTGCAAACATTATTTTTTACATATATTGTGTTTGCAAACAATTTATTTTGTCTTTTCAGGCCCTGCAAACAATTTTTTTCAATATTTCTCATCGTCCCCCTCCAGAAAAATAATAGTCCGTCCCTAAGGCACGAGAATTAATCCAGTTGTTATGATTTGTTTTACAGTCGTTTTTCCGGTCAAAAAGGTTATCCATGCATCCATCCATGCATCCATCCATTCATCCATCCATCCATCCACGAAGTGATTCGTCACGCACATTACTAGGTCATTTGAAACCTTTTATCAGTCTTTCGCAATCACTAGTGCATGCAAGGTCCATAGCGTGCGTGCGGATGACGTCACAAAAATTACCGCCGGCCATGTTGGAGGACTGGCGTTATCAAAACGATGACTGAAATCGAGCCTCCGATGATGCTGTCAAATAATGGCTAAATTCTCGAAGGCAAGGTGAAGTGTGGATATCTTGAAAAACGTTCTGGGATCAGAATCGATCCGCTTCTCATCCCAGCCAATAAGTTGAGAGGGAAGTATTCCACTCGTCGAATCGATGGATTTATTTTCTTACCTTATGCTGGATATTATTTTTATACAAACGCACAATAAAGCTTTAACGGTAAAATAAATTACATTTTTCTATGGGAATTTATGCTGATATCAATTTGTAATTGACTGTTTCTTTGTGTTCTCGTTAGGTTTGGAGAAATGTGTTTTAAACGTGCTCAAATTCAGTCGGATTGACATCTTGAATTTCGCCATGTGCTCAGCCAGGCAGCTCCTCGATGCCCTTATGGTACGCTTTTTGCTTTTAAAAACAATCTAACGGATATTTGAATAAAAGTTTTCAAAAGAAGATTTTGTTGTCCATTTTTATGTGTTTGTTCATTCCGTTGCATAGGTCGAAATGCCATTTTATGCAAACAAAACAAGATTTGGATTTTATAGTTCTAACTTCACTCGCGTCGCCTTGCGCAAAGATGTCTGTATATTTTTTTGCAATTTTGATTTCCAAATCAGTTTCTCGGGCAGGTATTCGATACGCAACTGGTGTATTTTATTCGGAAAGTAGTCGTACTAGTTATTCTAGACCTAAAAAAGTTGTTTTTGAGAGCTTTTGTGCAGACGGTCGGGGAATACTGTTTTTGAGAATTGCTAAAATTGAAAAATAGCCCGGTCGTCAATCTTAATTCTAATTTTTCTTGTGCTTCCGACCTTTCACCTAAGTTAAGCTTATCATCATCGTTTCTGTTCAGAGAGCTCCGCTGTTAGGCTAAGTCTAGGTAAAGTGTATTCACGGAATATGAATATTGCGTGTTTTATTTGTGAAACGGACCTTTCATTCAATTTATCTCTCACACTATCCGCTTTCGTTTACTAACATAGGCCATTTTTGGTCAGTGTAATAAAGTTGGGATCTTGGACCTCAATCTTCTTCAGAAAACCAGGCTTAAAATATAACTTTCGCAGCTAACAGAGCTAACAGTTACAAACACGGCATTTCTCAGTTGAGAGTTAACATATAGGTCTGGCCCTCAACTCTAAAGTACAAAACACATTCATAAAAGTGCACGCATTACATACATAACGAACGGAAGGCTGTGGCTTTATAGCACAGTTCCCACTGATTGCAACAGTCGACTGCCAATATGATAAAGGTACTGACAAGCGGGCTTAAAGTTGTCATCCCAATATTTCTTTCCATCTAAGTTACAGTAATACCAGGTATGAGTAATCAGTAGTATTTTATTATCATTATCAATTACTGTAAAAAAACTTGAAAAATGTTTCAGATAGACTGAATGAAACATCTCATTTTTTTAGAACATGAAAATTTGGTTTTATCAGCTGAAATGATAAGGTGAATTGGCCACCGTTCAAAACCGGACTTTCGATCGCTAATCCTTCTTCAGAGCGAAATTTTAGAAGCCTTTAAGAATAAGAATGATTAACGACATAAAATTTATGTGTACAACAATTTAACAAGATATTGTAGAGACAAAGTGGGTGAAATTGCGCGACGCTCAATACAATACATAAAAGCAATATTGTGTTTCGACGGAGACAAAAATAATTATATATACTAGTAGATTCTTTTCAAACGACTAACCGATTTTTCTAATTGCTTGTCAAATAAGTGTGTATACTTCGAAAATTCGGCGGATGTTGTATTTAGCTATCCTTTTATGATATTGGCAGATCCATTATGTTATAAGAATAAAGCTTAAATGTTCATCTTGCTAAGTGTCCAGCTGCGGCAACATGTGTTCCCTCATAATTATGTTTTAGGTAATCACGGGTTGATTTATCAAAATCCAGGTAGAGTGGCTTTGGTCGAAACTAAAACAAGCAAGGTAAGGTAAATAGCAAATTTATCATGATTTATACACTTTTGCCGCCAGTGGAGAAAACTGAAGTGATAAGATGAACAAACAGCACCACATTAAAATATTTTTTAGAATATTATTTTTTTGAATGGTGGCAAACACTTAAAATGGTAGAATTTCTTTCTACATACAGAACGATGAACAGAACTGTGCATGGGAAAGTTCTTTCAACTGAGTAGCTTTTATTTAGATTTTGCTGGACCCCTATTATATTTTACTACTTTTTTTATTAATTTTTTAATTTCATTTATTAACACAGTGAAAATGTTACAGTGTCAGATAGTTAAGTTTTACAATATTTGTTATAGCGGGGCGTATACAAGATTAGCCTTCTAAAAGACAACGAATATAGTTTTAACGGTATATATATTGTAATCTTTACAATGTCTAAGGTTTAGTTAGCTATTAATGTAACAATTACATCTTGCTATTGCAGGAGATAGGCAAGATTACAGTCAACTACGATACTCGAATTTTACAACTACCTTGAACAGCTTAACGAACCGACGTAGGAAAGTCCTGCTCGATAATTCACCGCTTAGCGTAAAGTACAATATACTGAAGTGCAAAAGCGGGTGCATTTGAACTAAAGATCATGTTCTAGTCATCATGGACTAGAAACGTTTAAAAAGTCATTTAATATTTTATGAAATTATCTGCTACTGCTGCGGATTGTAACTTACTCATATGATCTATTTAATCAATTTTTGCATATATAAAGGATGTTCTGTTTCCCAGCTTAATTAAGAAATCAATGTTACAATAATATTGTTTGTTCCCTTTCTTCAGTTACTACAATTAGAACGTTCGTTTGTGTCATTTGGGCAGTCTTCTCATGACTTTTATTTTTCATGTATCAAAGCATGGATTTCTCAAGCCTTCTACTTGTATTCTTCTGTTTGTCTGCCACCCATATACCTGTTAGTGACAGCGTACAAAGAGACGAGTCTTCCAGATCCACGTTTTTAAAAACGTATCCAGGTAAGGTGATTCGGGTGATACTACACTGTAAATTCAAAAGTTCTGTTTAAGCCCCAAAATTGGGGCTGTTTCGGTGAGTAAAATACAGTGCTATTTTTGGGGTTGATTTAGCCCTTGTAAAATGGAGCTGTTTGGACCTAACAGGGAGCTGTTTTGGACCTGAAATGGAGCTGTTTTGGCCCAATAGCACCAAAACAGTGCAACAATGTGGGCTGAATCAGGCCCACGAATGTCCAAAATGGCCCCATGAAGGGCTGAATTAGCTTTAAGGATTTAGAGCTGATTCAGCACTTTGGGGCTGAAAGTGTACCTTTTCTAAGGATTATTTTTATTTTAGTCTAAAATGCTAGGACCTAACGCTTTTAAACCTGATTAAACAGCAATTCAGAGGAATAGTGTTCAATAGCTTTCATGTGAATCGTTATACTTCATGGTTTTATGTACTTCTAAATTTGCGTGCCTCGCGATATTTCCCGCTCGATTTCTCCGATATGTTTCTATTAACTCTATGATATTAGGGGTATAGAATGGTCTATGGGAAATGATACGTCTCGGAAAATATTCACCGAGACTCGAATTCTCGGCATTTGAAATTGGAGTCTCGGAATCTCGGGCTCTCTATAATTTTCGAAGTCTTGAAGTCTCGAATTTTGATAATTTGGATCTCGGAGTCTCGTAAATTTTTCTCGGGCAATTTTTGACAAACAAAAACTATATTTTATTCGGAAAGTAGTCGTACTAGTTATTCTAGACAGAGAAAAGTTGTTTTTGTGAACTTTTGTACGGTCTAAATGTACGGTGCAGACTGTCGGGTAATAAGCTTACTGTTTTTAAGAATTGGTAAAATTGAAAAATCGCCCGGTCGTCAATCTTAATTCTTGTGCTTCCGACCTTTCACCCTAGTTAAGCTTCACCTCAGTTAAGCTTGTTCAAAGTGCGACGCTGTTAGGCTTGGCCTGTCTATGTATATTAGAGGTAAAGTCTCGGGCACGGATTTCAGTGTGATAGAAACGCTAAAATCTCGGTCTCGAATTTTTAAACAAGGGTCTTGTAGTCTTGCAAAGTCTCGAATTTACCATTCTATACCCCTGATATTCAATTCTTTGAATCTTAAGCATTTCATGGTTTATCACGTTCTTAGCTCTATGCATGCATTTCAAATTTTTATAATTGTACAAAAATTTAATTATTCACTTACATAGTAGTTTTCATTGTTTTCAAAGGCGCACTTTAGTTAGAGCCAGGCTCTGTTGTGTTGTCCAGCACCATGTATTTTCGTGTTTACTGCTTTAAGAATTCGTGGTGGAAGTTATGTAAATGAATAAATAAATATACCTTGTACATTATATTTAACAGTACTGCAGAAAAATTGTTGTTTAAACGATGAATAGCTCTGTGTATTAGATAATTATATATAAATCTATATCCAGTTGATAACACTATTGGTTTACTTTGAGCAGTTTTCAATTGAGTCCAGTTTTGTAAAACTAAAACCAATTGAAGTAATTACTTTTACCAATCACAACAGATGCGGACTTTCCAATGAACCAATCAGAAGTCGAACCAAATATATGTTGCCGGCTCCAAGCGCGGGAAAACCCTTGCGAGCGAGTCGCAATTGGTTTTGCTTTTTACTTCTGATTGGTTGAGTGGCGGGAGATTTTTTAGCCAATCACAAAGCGTAGCAATGCAAAACCAAAGCAATCGTGAAATTACTTTCGACACTCAATTAGATAGTGATTAATTCAGTGTTGTTATAGGCTATCAACGGTTAGAATAACGGTTGATAGCTTTCATTTAAATGGTGACAAATACGCCTCTCAAGAAACTTTGGGGAGACTAAGCACCAGCTTTCGACACTGCGATTTCTGGGATCGTTTGGGTAACCTATAAGAGCTATGATTGGTAAATCGTTGCCTTGGAAACTATCAATCTATCGTAACTACTGCTGGTTACCTAAACGATCCCAGAAACGTTAGAGCCGAAAGCTGGTGCACAGTCTCTTCACAGTCTCCGAACTAGCAAATAATTATTTCACACACAGATTCAGAAGTTTGAAGGACCCTGAACAGAGTAACAAACAACACCTTGGACTCCCATTTGATTAGTAATACTTCATGATTTGATCCACAAACAAAACGTTAAACCTCCTTGCATCGCATAATAAGTGATACCGCAGATACATATGATGCTGGAATTTTGCTTAACTGAGAACCTTAGTAGATAAATATGTGCATCAACATAGTGAAAAAATATATGCTTGTTTTGTAGATTTCAAAAAAGCTTTTGACTCGGTCTGGCATGACGGACTCTTGTACAAGCTATTACAAATTAATGTGGGAGGTCGCTTTTGCAATTTAATAAAAAATTTGTACTCAAACTCTACATGTTCCGTAAAGATTGGAAAAAGCCAAACACGACCCTTTCAATACGCAAGAGGTGTACGCCAAGGTTGTATTTTAAGCCCGTTACTATTTAACCTCTATGTTAACAACATACCACATTCGTTCGAAAATATTTTATCGGATCCTTTTGTTCTACCAAATGGCACAAAATTAAGGACGGTGCCACCTATTGTTATTGCGCAAACGTTCTGCGCATGCATTGCGCGACAGTCGCGCGAGACACTGCTTATTTTTTAAACGCGAACGCGCGAGGTAAAGGCTAAGTTCCGCCCACTTTTCATGTCAAACTGTCAACTCCCTGGCTCAGTTTCTAAACTTACAAGATAAATAGAGTTCTCTAAAATCTATGAAAATGTGTTTATAGACCTTCTGCAGCCTAAAAGTGCTAAATTCTTTCTCTATTTTGCAAACGACAGAGCTTCGGTAATGAAACTATTTTGAGCTAAATTGGCGATGCCGCCGGCAGAACGCGTACGTTTTGCCTTTCTTTCAAAGATTGTTTACATTGGCTCCTTTTCTCCATTCAAAACTTCAAGTCAAACCAGACTAGTGTTTTTTTTTATATATATATTTAAAACAAGCATCCTCAAGGCATATAATCCAAGGAAAGGCTGGCATGTTGTTATTTCCTACTAGCACAAGTTTTTGTTTTGGCGGCCAAACTCGCGTTGTTTGAAATTTTTGTTTATCTGCAAAAATCTTTTGCCAGTGGCCATTTTTGCGAATATAAAAAGTATATAACAAAAAGTAGAAAAACAACTGTTCCAGTTAAATCAAACAAACGTCGAAAAGAAGAATTGAGATGAGCAAAGCGTTTTCAAAAAGACCGTTTTTGAGAATTGATGAAGATATAAAAACAAGGCTGAAGCCAGCAACTAAAGAAAACTGGCCGCTCCACAGCCGAGAAGTATCCGACTAAAGTTTTCCCTCCCTCGATTGTTGGCAAACATGGTTTTTAGTGTAATCTTCCGTAAACACATTCGTGCATTTAGGTACAATTGATTTCCTTTATTCTCTATTATAGGTAAGTGATGTTTTTCGAAGTCGCATTGTGTCAGTTCTCGACTTCATTGCATTACAACAAATTTTGATAGGCGAAAAACGTACCATGATAAACTAAAAAGAAATCTTATCTTTTTAGATCAAATAAAGCCGTAGACTTCGGCAAAAAAAGTGCTTTATTATTTCACGATTTTTTTTTAATTAAGTTAAAAATTTTTCCAAAGTTATCAGAGAATCCATGAAAAATACAGGAGTTTCACAAGAAAATAAACACGCGGCCAAATGAAATTACAAAACTCAAGCACTTTTCGACAAATATTTCTTACACTTTCATTCCAAATAACCTTAAAAAGACTAACCTGCCAATCTAGAGTTTTTCGGCAGCCGACCAGTCATCTCGATATAGCACTGATGTTTTCAAGTTGAAAATGGATTGGAAGAAGATGCACACAATGTAAAGTTCTTGTGCCCGAAGGAACATAATCAATCCGTAGATCCACTGTGAATCAATGGAAGTGAACCGATTTTGCGTTTTTACTCCTTTACTGTGCTGCTTGACCTTGAAATCCTGAAAAATGTTTCTCAAAAGAGCAATTTACAGCTACAAATAGAATTAACTTTGAATTCTACAATGTTTTTGTCTTTTTATTGTACCCGAAGTAAAAGTTTTGAACGGAAAGCCATCGAGTGGAAATCCCAGTGTCGCGGACCCCGAAAGCGATTCCGTAAAAGTTGAAAACATCTAAATATAACTTGTAAAAACGCGTGGTGACCCCTACTTTTTATCTTATAAAATGGAAGTGGTAAGCATATTAAGCACACAATTAATTTTTTGTTGTGGGCAAAAGTTATTTAGACTGTATTTTTGGCGAACGTGGGAAAGCTGCCTATAATGGCTCCGTTGTGATGATTTTGTAACTTAAAACACATAAACAGTAGTTGTTATGTTACCATTTGTTATGTGTTTTAGAGGTTTTTAGAATTATTGTTGCTTTTTTGTATGTAAAGCCGAATTCTAAGGAAATCCGCGAAGAAAGAGCTAATTTTCCTTTTTTCGAAAAAATGCTGATGTCAGCATTTTTTCCAGATTGAAGCTTAATTATCTCCGAAAAATGCGTGGTTACCCCCAATTTTCTCTTTGGATTCAGATAGCCCCTGCTAAGATCTACTTTTCCCGCATAGTCAAAAACCTGGCAAAATACCTTGCCATTAGGTGGCACCGTCCTTAAATTCACTTTTATATGCAGATGATTTAGTCATACTTTCAAGATCCAAAACAGGACTGCAAACTTGTCTTGATAAGCTATCTTCCTATTGCAACTCGTGGATGTTAAGTATCAATCCAAAAAAGACCAAAGTTATGATCTTTCAGAAACGTGCTAAGAAATGTACTGAGTCTAGTTTTCACATAGGCAATAAAATGATTGAAATCGTTCAAAACTACACTTATCTAGGGTCTGTAATCTCTTCAATGGGTAACTTTTCAATGGCACTTGACCAGTTAAAAGAGAAGGCCCTTCACGCTCTTTTCAGTCTAAGAAAACATACAAATTTCAGTAAATTGTCCCTATTCCTGGCAAGTAAAATCTTTGACACGATGATCTCCCCAATTTTGACATATAACAGCGAAGTCTGGGGTGTGTACGCAAAACCGGATTTTAAGTCTTGGGACAGTTCGCAGATTGAAAAAGTCCATTTACAGTTCTGCAAGCGTTATCTAGAAGTAAGCAATAAGACATCAAATGTGGCATGTAGAGCTGAACTTGGAAGGTTTCCTCTTATTATAGCCATTAATCAAACATTATGTAAACTTAATGCAACAGAAATATATCCTATATTGGCGACATACCATTCAACACTCTAAGAAACTCGAATTCTATAATATCTTTAAGAACGAATATATGCCTTCTCATTACTTAGACGTTACAAGGAAATCAAATGACAGAAAACAATTAGTAAAATTTCGTATAAGTAATCATAAATTTTAATTTTAATTAAAATGATTGAAATTGGTAGATATGAACAAATCACAAGAGATGATAGATTGTGCCTTACTTGTGGAGGAAATGAAAGTGAAGATGAAATTCACTTCCTTTTTCATTGTCCTAAATACTCAATTCTTAGGGACGGATTTTATAGGAAAATAGGGTATCACCTACCAAATATAAAACAGTTATCTCCTTCAGAAGTAACCAATGAATTAATGAACTCTCGTAATTATTTTGTAAATATTCAATTATTGAAATTCATTCTTTCATGCTTAGATTTCCGCAATAATCAAATTATCAATCCAGACTGATGTATCTTAATTGTACTTTCCCTTTCCAAGAGTGCTCAAAGTCGAAAAGTTAAAAATTATAATTGAAACGAGGTCTGGGATCGAGTAACGATGCTCTCACAGCTTGTAAAGCGGTCCACTTACATCGTGGTCAACGGTGTTTACAGAATATATTTCTAGAAGGGTGCGATATCGACGAAAAGCCGAGAAAAATACCTTATTCTTACTAAATTTCACGATTTTCGCGTTTTGGAAAAAATCGCGAAAGTTAATACTCGCGAAAAAAAGATGATGACTGTACCAAAGAGGTTTTGACTGATCTACAGGCGGCTGAAGGTAACATTGAATCGGAGGAAGAGTGCTGGACGAAATCAAAGCCAGTTAGGAATGACTTTTAAGAATTTTGATTTAATTTCCAGAAGCTAGCACCCATCAAAATTTCATTTCTTCTTGTTCTATATAGCTCGGCATTTTGTAAACATTCTTTCAGCGCTTGGGAGATTAAAGATTACGGCAAAATCGCGAAATTAAATACACTTTTGTTTGTTCACTTTTTTCCTGGAATCGCGAAAGTTAATACTTGAGAAATACAGCTCCCGAATTTTCGCGAAATTAAGTACGCGCGAAATTTAGTAGGAATAAGGTAACGGCAAGAGAAAATAATTATAATCTCTTGGTAACGGCTAATCTTTTCGTTTTTTTGTATTCGATAATGGCGGTGCGATCTGTGTGCTTTGGTGTTGAACTCGTGGATAGCGAACTTCAAAAGAGTCCAAGTCGAGTCATCTAAAAGTATCAAGTTTCTTGTGCAAACTGATTTTTACGGCTAAACTACAGGAGCACTTGATACGAGACCAGTTTTGTCGAATAAGAAACAGTTGAACTGTTGAACAAGAAGCTGTACACAGCTTGAACTCGTGGCGCCTTTAACTCATTGCAGCATTGACTCCCGAGTGTTTTGAGTGCTTTTACGAAGAAATTTAAGCTTAAAATTATGTCTAATCAAAGGGTCCTAAGAGCCAACCCGTGAAGAAGAAATGCTAACGCGTAACGCAATATTGCGGTAAGCTTATGTTTTCACACTGACGGTTCGATATTTTAATCCACTACACCGAGGAACTCAACTCAATTATGACTAAATTTTATTATTTCAAGGTAGATACGCATCAAAACGCGTGTTTCGGTTGAAAAATCCTTTTGGATCGATTTTAATGTTGCACTAAAGACTCCGCGAAACATCTTTAAGCTAATTGTTGTTTATATTCGTTTACATCAAATTAATAATTGTTATCGCTGGATTCACGTTGGCCTTGTTACGAAACGCATTCGTATATAACAAGCATTACACACTAAGTTTACAGCTGATGGAAGGAGCGAGTGTGTGAGTGAATTTAAATTAGCCACCGTTACCGATAACCCGTTCATTTCGCTTTCGCGTATTCATGGGTTCAAAGGTAAGATTACACTACATTAGCCGACACTTCAAAGCTCAATCGCTTAGCAAATTGCAAGTTGTATAAAACACAAAACTTGCCGGGACAAAAATCTCACAGGAATAAGCGGCGAACACAATATCAAACGGTCCTATCCATCCATGAACGCCTTGCATTGTGTTGTAAACTCGCACTGAATTGTGCGCTTTTGTTTTACTTCTCCAGTCAACACACGGAGAGATTTTACGGTATGTATTTCATGGCTGAAAGCCATATAGTAGTCGACATAAACTAAAATATGCGTGCATAAATTTGCATGCGCTAATGTGACACGAAAAAAAAGAAAAAAGAAAACTCAGAGCTGGATTTACAATTCGTGTGCTGCGCCACGAGTAATTACTGTGTACAAAATTATGAAGTTGTGGTGTTAATAAAATCGCAGCTACAAAAAATGTTTCAAAACCACTAAATAAAAAAAAATTACAAATCTTGAACCCGTCATCTACATGAATAAAGGGAAAAAAAGAATATAAATACTCGATTGATCAACTCTATGGCTCTGTGTCTTGACATTGTGTAGGAAATTTGTTTAAAGAAGAATCACACTACACATATGATTTCTGAAAAGCGACATAAATCCAATAAATTCGTGAACTATCAAAATAAAAGAAGAACACCAGATCCCGCCTCCGACTGCAATGTTTTAGGATTGGATTTTTGAAAAACCGCGCACGCGCAAGAAAAGGTATCCACTAAAAAAAAGTCTCGATGATTTCTTTGTTGTGTGAGCATCGTTAAGAGCGCTGAAAACAAAGAGCGTCAATAGTCACTCTACAGGATTTCATCCACAGGCGCAAAATTTAGAACCACCTTGTAGACCGTATCCTCCCTCAGAACTCCTCGAATGCATTCTTTAAACACTTACTACTTATTGTCATTCTTATTATTGCTCTGCAGTAGCACCACAAAGTTATGACCTGACCTTTCCAGAGAAAGGTTTAACCAGTTTTGTCTCTCTGAACTGGCCAACGGATCCTAACGAACCAGTTAACAGTTTCACACTCTGCTTTTGGATGAAAACCGCAGACTTGGACATTGGCGCTCCGTTTAGCTATGCTGTACCGAATTGCAACAACGAAGTTGCAGTACACAAGGATAAGATTTATATCCACGACGAACTAAGGTAGCTCGCATAAGTAGACGGAAGTCTAGTAACTTTTATAAGCGAAGATGCCATTTTCACGCAAGTAAAAATACCTGTTTACATCTTTCACGGTTTCAGCGGTTGACATATTTTAGCTTTTGAGATGTCTCAATCTGTCAATTAACGTTGTCGGATGAAATCTTGAAGCCAAGACCGCAAGATAGTATGGGATTATTATGTATGAATTCACCAAACTCAACAACATGACAGGGAGACTAAGCAACGACGATTGCAAGGAAACGGACTAAGGAAACGTCACTTATAAAAAGGGTTCGTACTATTTTAAAGTACTTTGTAGTTGTTCCAATTTGTTTAATTTTTCTAACGTGACTGGATTGTCCAGAACTTAATTTGTAGGGACGGCTTTCAAGTTGAAATAGAAAAAGGAAACTTAACCGTTGTGTGTTCTTATTCTCCACAAAACCTATAATTTGATCATTTGACGTTATAGGTTTTGTAGGGAACGGCAAAGAATGTACCAAGATGTACAACGCACTTACAGGGGCATTGTTTTCGCTCATTAAACCTATTTTGTGCCTTTTTCGCTGCCGTCGCCGTTGTGGCTGCTTTATACTTTAATCTCCCCATACTGTCAAATAAAAGAACGCTCCGAAGGTAATACGATTCGTATTTATTTTTGTTTCCCTCCTTTACAGAACGGAGGCAAACCTCTATAGTACTGTCGCCCATTTTCCGTCGCGCCGCACTGACAACCAGAATCTATAGGATGGCTATTTACCATTACCCATGCTAGTTGCGGTCTAGGCTTGTGGCTTTGAGCTTTCATCCCACAACTTTAACTGATATAGCTGTTTATCGATGTACCTAACGAGAAAAAGTCGATTTTTAATTAGTTTTCATTCCTTTAACATTGTGAAGATGACGTCAATTACCATCCTGTTTTAGAACGTACGAGATGCAAGACTTATGAAAGCGAGGCAGAGAAACCTGAATTTAAAACTGAGGCAAACGACGGCTCAGAAGCAGCTATAGTCGCATTAAACACATGTACGCAGACGAATGATCTGGCTTATCAGAGCTCACCGGCTTCGGCTTTTCAAGCTAGCTTGGTTCGGCCTGGATGTGGTGGGGTTGACAGCAGCAAACAGTCGTAACCAAGATATTCATTGGCTAGATAAATGCTTGCTTTTAAAATAAAGTAAGCAACAAAATGTGTTGCCCTGAAAATAATTAGCAAACAAATAATTTCTTCAATGTCGATCTGATGCTTTGTCAAAGGTTTTGATTTCAGGTTAAAAATTAAGAAAAGATGTCCTAAGAAGTAAAATTTAAGTTTTGGAAATACTTTTTTTTCATCCATTTTGTAATTGAATAGTTATTTTAAGCTACACAAGTAACGATCACATGTTGCTAAAAGTGTTATCGATTTTTTTCCTTGCACAGATATACTTCCTTGGAAAACTACTACGACGGAATTTGGCATCACGTGTGTTTAGCCTGGAGGAATACTGACGGTTTCTGGTGGCTCTCTCTGGACGGTGCGCTCATCAACGTTGGTACCTCACTCGAAGAAGATCACGTGATCCAGACTGGAGGTACGATAATTGTTGGTCAAGAGCAAGATGATGCTCCAGGAGATCCAAATGGCTTTAGCTGGTCGCAAAGCTTTATGGGAAGTATCAGTAGCATGAATTTGTGGAACAAGGCTTTAACCACAAACGAGGTATTACTCATGTCTCAAACGTGTAACACGCAGGACGGAAATGTTCTTCAGTGGTCGGAGTTTCAGGTTTCGTTGCATGGTGACGTAATCGTGGAGTATCCCTCCTCATGTCAAGTTCCATTTTCTTAAAACTTTGCTTATGAGCTGTCATATAATTTCTGTTTTGATGAGTTTTATTGTTACAAGATGGCTTCTTGTTCTTACTTGACTACACGTTTTTCATATCCTGGACTCTTACTTCTTGGAACTAAGGTACATCACAAATTTATCCGTGAATAGGGTCTATAATAAAAACTTCAGTGCAGTGTTGTCTAGTGTATTGTTTTTTATTTATTGGTTCTTTTACGTTGTCAAGTTAAAAATATTCAGCCAAGTCAATTGTTAGTACCTTTTATAACAAACGCGCATCAGTCTAACAGCCATTATAGAGCGTTTTCACATGACGTCATAAAAATTCAAAAATCTAAAGTAAACATCCTACAAAGCTGTTTCTAACATGGTATATGGATACCAGTGTTATAATCTTCCACAAAAAGTTTCAGGTTTTAACGATGTTTTGCTTCTGATTTATAAAGGTTTTAAATGTGTCACGCAATCCGTCACGCTATTTCAAATAAGCCGTGAAAATCAGCAAATTGAACCAGTTGAAAGTTATTTTTGAATTATAGATGCTTATGAGCCAATTTAATGGAACTTATAGTGAATACAAAATTTTGTGATGAGATTTTTGGTGTAATTAAGGCTTTGAATTTTTGGCCGCCATGTTGGTGTACCAAAGTGGTACACCAAGATGGCCTCTCTCTCTACAATTCCATAAACATTTTGGAATCGAAAACGGCTTCTGAATTTTGATATGACGTCAGTGAAAACGTTCTATTATATCTATTAGTTAGTACGAGGGCTATGATTGGTCAATTTTCCGGTCCGTATTTATCAGTACGGCCCGCAATAATTTGAAAAAGCCAGCATCGGCCTATAATCCGTTTACAAAAGTTGTTCAGTTTGACAAACACGTTTGTTTTGGCGATGTTATCTCGGCGTTTTCATTGTTCTTCTTTTCCTGAGTTGTCTCCGCCAGTAACTAAGAATTCGTTTCAAAGAAAACTACCTTGTATTCTGTGTCACGCCCAGGGTACTTACCAGATTATCATATCCGACATACACGCTGTGTTTTACTAAAATTATCTCACAGAGGGGGGGTCACGGGCACCCCAGGACCACCCCCTAGCTACGCCCCTGTCCTGTATGGAAGGTTACGAGATACACCATGGAGAGTGAATAAGGTATGTGAGCTGCTAGAACTAGTATGAAGTGAGACAAAATTATGTAATGTGATTTTATGTACTGAGAACTTGTTAGGGAGAAACCCGTTGAAATCCTTCCGAAAATCGTAGAAAAGAAAATTGGGATTCGGGATTCCGGGAAATCAAGGAAATATATTTGACCCTGGCAAGAATTCTCACAAAAAAAACTCACGACCTCTAGATTACATGTACACTGTCTGAGCTACGAGGTGAGATGTGAGATGTACTCCCGTCAAGGACTCAGATTTTAAAATTTCGTTTGCCCTAATAATGTTCGATACAACTCAGGCAGCAATTTACAATTTGCAGTCCCAAAGGTACTATGTTTATAAGTTTTTATTTAGAAACCTGTTTTAGTTGTTTATAATAGCAATATACTCATCAGATACATATATATGAATTCAAACAAAAACGATATCTTCGTGGAATTGCTATTTAAACGTTATAGTGAAAGATATTAAATAGATAGCTTAATATCAGAAGGCATCATTTCCAAGGTTTTGGGATAGGCCGTTTTTGAAATGGCTCCATTTGAAGAACAGTACACAGGTAAAGTTTGCCGAGGGGTCCTGAAAAAGAAAATTTATCATTTTAAATAACTTAACAAAACCGTCCAGAATCAACTGATTTCAACTGAAGGAAACTAAGAAACAGCGCCATGAAAAAAGTGCCTCTAAAGAGCTTTTATTGAATGGTTACACATTCCAGCAACCGAATCATAAAGTAAATGCCATATTGTTTTCGTACTTTTGTATTTAACAGATAATGTATTTATTAAAATTATTTAATATTTAATCGGTCAACGTTCGAATTTCTTTGTCTATTATTATAATATTATTAATATTATTATTATTATAATATTATTATAATAATAATATTATTTCATAGCTGTCATGGGTATTTTTCTCAATGCCACGCGCGAGTTCATTGGTTGATTTATCGTCACATGACATCTAACAATCAAACTGTTTCCCGCCAAACGTCCATGAGCGGGCAACATTTGCGAAAGCGGGCAACATTTTTGACGTCAGAGGGTAACATTGCACTGTTGCCCGCTAGCGCACGTGATCAGACCGTGACAAAAGGTGGCATGATTATGATGCGATTCATTTTTACCTCGAGTGCTCGGCGCGTTTTTCAAACTGTTTTTTCCACGACGAAGAAAGCTCTATAACAAATCACTTAATGACTGATCCCTTGGGAAACAGTGAATTTTATCTTCCTCGAATCTCGACATCAAGATTCTCGGGAAACAAAGTTCATTGTTTCCCTCGGGACCAGTCATTAAGTGTTCATCGTTATACGTGAAAATAATTATAGAACACCAAGAGGGAAGAAATCAAGTGAATGTAAAGTTTTAAGAGACAATCAACCATTTAATCCGAGTTTTAGCGAGTTTCTCCAAGACACAAGGAGATAAACTTAAAAAAAATTGAGCAATGTTTTTTTCAAGTTCCAAGTCATTTCCATCCGGTGAACACTCGTTACTGCGCTTTTCAATAACATGCGGAATTTAAAATTCAAATTTCCACCGACGGTTGCGTTATTCCCTGCCGTCAATCATAATTAATACGACGCCAACGGACCATGTAAAAAAGAAACAAACAAAATGGATCGAAATCTACCAATCATAATGCACGGACGTGACCTTTTGAACTCATTGAAGTGAAGATCTGTTTCCCGAGAGGTAAGCTAAGATGATTGACGGCAGCGTAAAACGTAACCGTTGGTGAAATTTGCATTTCAAATTCCGCATGTTATTGAAAGGCGCAGTAACATCTCTCAAACTGGCTTTTCCTTTTCACTTTAAGTTACATGAAGTAAAACCTATTTCACACTTTAGAGTAAAATTAGAAAAAAAAGATCAGAATAGTGTATGCCTCAAACCCGAGTCGTTCTCTTCATAACTAATATCCTTATCCACTATACCAACGTGGATTAGCTGCCAGGAGATGTAATTTTTAACATATTTATAGAGTTACCCATAACAATTAATAAAAGCTAACCGTTTTCAAATCAGTGCTTAACCCTAAACGCTGTAGATCAATGCTAAACCCCAAAACGCTACTCTTCGCTTAACCGAGCTCTGTTCTCTCAGTTCTCTGCCCAATAAATGGGGTTGTGTTCTCGTGTACGTCAGTATTATGGTATAACGATCAAAAATACTACGTTGTGTAAAACCTCATAAGGTATCTAAGGTCAGTTTGAGAGATGTTAACGAGTGTTAACCTTTCCATCCTGGTCAACTGCATCCTAGACCATTACTTGTGGGTTTCCAGGGAAATAAATCAACGCATACTGTAATACCTTTCTCTGCTGATCATATTCAAAAATAGTAGTGGCCTACGGGTATTTATATTGCCACTTACCTTTCAAATATGTCGGGAATTTTGAGTCATACTTCTGAAATTCTCTCAAGGGAACTTCGCCTTTAAATGTGTCATCGCATTCCCGTCGCTCCATGCGTTCTTTAAGCTGCATGACCAGAAGTTTCCAGCCGGTTTTCTTTTCTAGCTGAGAAGCAACATTCAAGAACATGTTTCTTCGGACACGCTGCTCACGGCAGTTCTCTTTATCCTTTGTTCCTTTGGACTTACCTAGGGTGGTAAACACACCAGGTATCTTTAAAATTTTATGAAGTATTCCTTAGGCTGATGAGAAATAGAACACAAACCGCGGTGATCGAACATATTGAACTTATTCATTTTTGATAAAACTTGACGTTTCGTATGCTACTACATACATTTTCAAAAACGTCAGTAGCGAGAAGCCGATGCTTTATTAATTAGCTGTTTTTTTTTATAGATCAACTGTTAAGTTTTATACTTAATCTCGGTCCCAGTCCCTTTTTACTACTATATAAGTATAGTTTTTAACACTGTAACGGTCACTTTTGAAAATGTATGTAGAAGCGTACGAAACGTCAAGTTTTATCAAAAATGAATAAGTTCAATATGTTTATCACAGCGGTTTGTGTTCTATTTCTCATCAAGCTACGATGGCCCAAGAACAAAAGTCTTTACGATACATTCCTTAGGCTCTTTACACTTTGCATGCGGAACAAGCTGCTGGCAGTTTTTGTTGTCACACTGAAAAGCCAAAAGGCATAATTTACATAAGTGGCACAAGCGGATCCAGGAAACATATAATTAGGGGGAAGAAGCAATTTTCATAGTGACAATATGGGCGTGTAAGCGACCATCAGGATCTAGGGGGTTCGGGGGCATAATAATCCCAGGAAGAAGGGGAGGTCGCGCCCCCCTCGGCCCCCCTAAATCCGCCCCTGAGTGGAACCCAAAACTAATGATCTAAGAGCATTTCGTGTAAGAAATAAAATTCTCAGTTTCAGTTTTGGCACACTCTGAGCGAAAAACATAAAACCAAGGCAACATGCATCCTTTAAAGTAGAATTATTTTCTAACGGAATGCGGTTAATGGCACTGGTGGTGAAAACTGACCACTTCATCTCTAGGGCCTTCTACTCTTTCAAAACGGAAGACTTGTCCGGTAGAGTCTAAATGCTATAGCTCAGAAGGAGGTCGGACACCTTAATGAGAATATATAACGTAAGAACCAGATAAATTACCCATAACCCTAAGCCTGACTGGTTAGCTTTTTAAAATTAGGGTTAGGGTTAGCAGGTAATACAGTTCAATTTAAAAATATTAAACAAACAGCGATGATTAACATTTTAAAAAAATGCATTTTATGAACTTAACGTTTCGTATGCTAGTCAACATACATTTTCAAAAGTATAACCGTTAAAGTATGGGATCAAAAACCTGGGTGGAGGGAGACAGTGTGGAGTAAAGTTTCTTGTCCAAGGAAACAACACGACGACAGTGACCAGGCTTCGAACCACCGACCTTCAGGTTGAAAGTCCGACGCGCTAACCACTACACCACCGTGTCTCCGTGTCTCTTCAAGAATAAACCGTCGATAAAATATCAACAAGTGGAAGGGAGATCTCACATTTTAGTTCAGTACAAGCGCGAGTGAGATCTGGGTATGATATTATACCAAAAGGTATCCAACGTAATCTTGACTCTGGTCTATCACAACAAATATATTTCGTAAAAACGCATGCGTAAAAGTCATCACGTTTGGTTTTGGCGTGCTTTTGATGTCTGAAAACATAGAATGTGCCACAAAGTAGATTTTTTTCCTTTTCCAGATTTACGATGCGTAAATCTCTGAACGTTAAATGAAGACTACTCTGTATTGGCAAGCTTCACGTTTTTAAAACTCGATGAAGGCTGTTTCATCGATTACGTTTACCTTGCACTGAGATCTTGAAAGCAATGACATATCTACTATTGTTTAGCGTACAGGGTACCCTAGTAGCTACAATCGAGCCTCCCCGTCAGTTAGTGTGCAGCCTACGACACAGGTTATGCAACTGAATGTATATTAACACAGGTTACCCACCTACTAGCACATTAACACAGGTCACCCTTCGCTTGTACACGGCTGCATGGATAGGTGACCTTCCTGAAGGCATTTTACGACAGGCATCGATACCGAGACCCATCAGTTTAGACACGACTTTTGCGTGACCTCGATGAGCGGCAATAAACAGGGCCACATAACCGCGCTCGTTGAAGCAAAATCTTCTGAACCAACCGTGTCCTGGTATCGTCTGTCTTATGTCAGAGGTCATCACACCTGTTCATTCAATCATTCATTGGAAGCTTTTGGAATTACTTTTCGTGTAATGTAATGATTTAGCGTAATGTATGTTATATGCAACTTAATCCTCAATAACATTTGTTAAAAAAATGATTCATTAGCTCCCACGGCGTTTATTTAAGGGGTATAGAATGGTCTATGGTAAATGATGCGTCTCGGAAAATATTCACCGAGTCTCGAATTCTCGGCATTTGAAATTGGAGTCTCAGAATCTCGGGCTCTCTATAATTTTCGAAGTCTTGAAGTCTCGAATTTTGATAGTTTGAATCTCGGAGTTTCGTAAATTTTTCTCGTAAATCTCAGCTATCGGCCCGACATTTTCCAACAATTGGAGTCTCGGGCTCGGATTTTGTAGCGGAGCTTTCGCGGGCCGCATACTCATAGAACCTATGCCCGTCATCTTTCATGGTCATGGTTAGCGGAATGCTTCGCGGGCGCGTCGGTCCTGTGCGTCTGTCGCGCAGGGCTAGCTCGTGGGCGCGTATGACGTCAAAAACATGCGCGTATGACGCCACACGCGCGGCTACACAGCCGTCAGCTCGGTAATTCGCAGTGTTTAGCGGAGCAGTTAAGTCGTTATTTCCCTGCATTTTTAGCAGTTTGCTACTCAAGACAGGGATAATAACTAAGGGATACTCAGAAACCGCTTTAGTGAAAAAAGAAGAGCTTTCAGGAATAAAATCTTGCTTCGAGGAACTTCATGCGTTTTTATCAATGCAATAGCAATGCGGAGAGATGCCTTATTTTTATGACGGATTTCAGAACTGATGAAGAGGAGTTTTAACGAATTTCCAAGCAGTCCAGTGACTTACAGGTAAATAAATCACATTTTTCGATGGAAATTTACGTTGATATCAATTTTTGATTGACTTTTCCTTTGTGTTCTCTTAAGTTTTGGAGACATGTTTATGAAACGTGCTCAAATTAAGTCGTGTTGTTATCTTGAAATTCATCGAGGACAGCTCTGCTTGATACGCTATAAATGGTGTGTTATTGCTTTTAAACGTAAACTAATGGAGATTTGAATAGAATTTTTCGAAAGAAGATTGTGTTGTCCATTTTTCTGTGTTTGTTCATTCATTACATAGATTGAAAAGCGATTTTATGTAAACAAAACGAGACTTAGGCCCGGTTCAAACGTCGAACTTTACATGTGCCGAACCTAATACCTATTTAGGTCGACCCAAACTATTAAGTTCGACTGTTGATTCAGACGGTCGAACTTTACATGTGCCGAACCTAATTCGTGGCGAAAAGAAATATCATCCTTACTGCTTAAAATAGGGAAATAAACCGAAAAAGTAAAATTCACCAAGCCTGGAAATTCTTGTTTTGATTTTAGTGTGCTTTGTGTTCTGTTATGGCAAGGAGACAGCTGAGGAGATCGTGATCGCCGATATTTGGACAAAATAAAGTAACGCCATAAATTTTAAAGTACATTACGATTTCTTTATGGATATAACGAAAAGCAACTGTTTAGAAGACCGATTTAAGCTGTCCAGTTTCAGTCTAAAAATTTACAACGTGAATGCTGGTAACCGTCGTCACGCTTCTGTGAGTTCTGTCTACAAAGGCGCGAAAACCCACTAAATAGCCAATCAGTAGCGCGGTTATATTGAAAAAATACGTTAACATAATTTATGCATTAGGTTCGGCACATGTGAAGTTCGACGTATGAATCGAAGTCGATCTTTTGCCGTTCTATTCGACCAGCTCAGTGTTCCAACACGGCGGGCGGACGGACGGGCAAACACGCGCCCGCGAAACATTCCGCTAGCCATGACCATGAAAAATCACGGCATAGGTTCTATGAGTATGGAGCTGCGCAGCCAGGCCTTCGGCCTGGCAAGTGCTCCGCTAGTAATCAAGTTATTTCCAAATCTGAGCACGATATAGGGATGATATATGTTTACAAACATTCTTTTTTTTATTCAAATGTGCCAACCACTGGAACAAAAGAACCCTTTTTTTCGACAGCCAATAAGATTCTGGTTGGCACATTTATAACAATTGGTGACGACATTGATATCTTCCCTATATTTTCAGAAGAAAAACAACTATCACAGACATCCCTGCAAAACGATACATGCACACACAAGAGCATCCTTAATCCCTTTCAAGCCTCCTTATTAAATAAAGTTAATTTTGGATTGCTCCTTTGCATACCTCTGACGTCACCATAATATGCAGCCCGAACAATTCCGATCCACTCGGGCCATAACTTCATTCTAAATATGGAATTAGGTACGACGTGGAAAAACGACAATCTCTTTCTGTCGTCCAAATCCAGTTCATCGAAATACGTCAGGCGCTGTATATGCCTTTGGAAAAAAATATGTGTTACAGTACTAAAAGTGAAGTGCAGTCTAAGTAAATTTGTAAATATACCCTTTCCCTGAAGCAGGGAATTACATTAATTTTTTTTACGAAAAAATATATTATGGGCTATAAGTATAGAAACACCAGGGCCCGATTGTTCGAAAGCCCATTGACGCTAACCAAGGATTAAAAGTTAACCGAGGATTTCATTTCTCTACTTAAAAAATGTTCTTAAAAGCTAGTTTTTAGCTAAATAGAAACTGAAGGGCAAAAGAACTTGGGAACAACTTTCACTGATTAGTTATTTAACTGGATTCAAAATTGACGCTAATCCTGGGTTAGCTTAATCGTGCTTTGAACAAACCGGCCCAGAAATGAAAAGTAAGGACGAAATACGCAAAATGGTCAAATTTTAAAAGCCCGGTATCACCCAAAATGCATTGCGCGCCCAATGCCTCGACGATTGAATTTTAAAACGCAGTTGAAAATTCCCGAAAGAGCCAATCACGAGCGAACTTGCCATTTGAAAACAAAAACAAACAACCGCAAAGCCGAATGGGTGATACTGGGCCTTTAAGTCCCCGTTTTGTATTAGCACATTCTTAGGGAATGTCTAAACTGGGAACTGCTTGCTGCGAAAGCAATTATTTTCCCCCCAAATAAAACATTAATTCGAATGTTTCCTCGTTTTGTTCAATGTTCGTATACATTTGACGCAAATTCTTTGCTTCCGCTTATGCTTATGTGGTTTTATATTGCTATTGAAAACAAGGCTTATCTTTGACTTTTGTTTTATTAGGAATGCGCGGGCGCTGGCGTTTAATGTCCTCGGCACGCATGTTGCAATAATGATTGCCTACTTTGGTTCCATCCAGGCATAAACGAGAGAGAAATGGTATCGACCATTACAAAAGGCTTGCTTACTAATGAATGCTAATAATGGCATCGACCGTTTACGAAAGGGAAATCCGCTTCGCCGATCCACGGCATCATTAGGGAATAAGAAAATAGTCTACAGTACAGGGTTATAAAATGAAGTTGTTAAGTGGGTGACAGAAATAATAAGTAGGCGATAGTAATGAACAATAGATAATTAGCTGTAGAAATAAACAATAAATGATGAGTAAATAAACAATAAACTAGAAGTTTCAATGTGAAAGTGAGTGCTGGCAAGGGGAAAGCTGTTAATTTGATAGAATAAAAGTTCGTGGAAGTACGTAGAGAATAAAGTTAGTTGAATAAAATTGTGAGCAATTTGAAGGGTGTGAAAGAATTGTGAACAGTGTGAAGCAGTGTAAAGGGTGTGACAGATTTATTTGGAGATAAGTCATATGTTTAGAAACTCCATAATATTCATCGTTTTCTCTCAAAATGACAATTTTATTCGCCATGTGATCGCGACGTTGAATAATTCGCTATTTTAGCGCGCGCTAATACAGTTGTTTTTCGCTATATAGCACGGCACCCTTAAAAGTAACCAAAGCCGCATGCAACGACCAACGCGAACGCGAACTTGTCAATAATGATTGTGACGTCACATAAAAGCCAGTGCGCATGTCTTGAAAGAAGCGACTTTCATATATAAATCTCCTGCCTTCCTCGCTGGAATAGCTCGCTGGAAATCAACTCGAACTCCGGGAAATTACTGACTCTGATCTGATATATCTTTTCATGTGCAATCATCGCAAGCGTGGATACCACGGATAATTAAAAAACTAATCGCTAACGCTCAAGATCGAACTACTATTCATTTATGATGTCAAGCATACGTCATTAAATAATTGTTCCTGAATTTCGCAAGGCGTCTACTTATCTGATTGATAATTTACATTCGTGACGTAGCCCTCGCGTCACTAATTCCGACATCCAAAAAATCGAGAATTTTCACCCCCTTCTCTCAAATAGTGTGCTGTCTCGCTAAGGCTCGCCAGCAATGATGAGTTCTGATGAGAATTAAAATATATTTGAGTTCTGTAGATAGTTCTGATTAAAACAAAAGATCTTTAAGTTCAATGCATTGGGAATGGAGTTTGGGTTTGTGTTGTCAAATGTAGAATGCTTCAAAAGGCGCAGGTTGACCGGGTCGATTCGTTTCGTTTTGTATCTATAATAGAGGTTTTGCACGGCAGCCATGTTGCATGGCAGGAACAATAGATTCTTTTTCCTTTCATTTTCATTGCTCCTGCCATGCATCATGGCTGTCGTGCAAAACCTCTATACTCTTGTTGTCTTACCGTGGGATTCCTGACGCCAGCTCTATCCGATCTTTCAAAGCTAAAATGCTCAAGGACGTTACAACATCAGTTATTTCTATTTTATCATCGAAAGGAAGAACAACTTTTACCGTAAACGAACGGTTTCTGGACGACGGGGTTTGGCGCGACATTTTCGGCTTATTATCGAAGAATGTTTATTTTCGTTTTTTGATTGATGACATCATAGTACTCTCTCTTGCGCGCTTACTTTGAAATTGATTTGCATTGTGGACTCAATAAGAACATCAAGCCGCCAAAGGTTGGGAAACATTGTTACAGACTCAGTTTTTCTTCTTAAATGGCTAAACTGGGAAACAAATGTTTCGTAAAAAAATATTTAATTAACTTTGCATTTGGGAAGCACGAATGTTTTTTTCTTGATTTAATAACATTTCCATCCATCCGGGAAGCAAGGTTTGCTACCCAGACTTATGTTTCAAGCGTGCCTAACTATGAAACATTTGATTCTTCAACAGCGTTTCTGGAGCAATATATACTAGTATACACTAGTTTAGCCAGGCTCTGATGGGACCTGTTAATTGACGAGTTTCTGTTCCCTTCAATTTATAGCTGCGATTTCACTGCGGTGTGCAGACGCGGGTTTTTCAAATAGAAATCGTTAATTTTGACTCGCGATCGTGATGACGAGCATTCGAAATGTTGACAAAACCCATGCCAGGTCTACACACTACAGTGAATTAACCATAAACACTGGTTAACACGGCGACGCAAATGCAAGGCGTTAGTACAGTGAAATACGCGCGCGAATTTGAGCATTCCAAGTGGCGAACATCCCATGATGGTGTAGTCCGCCATCTTGGTTTCACCTTCAAACGTGGAGCCATGGAACGAGAATGTGTTCACCTTGCGTTTGCGTTTGCGTTTGCGTTTGCGTTACCCTGGTTCACACGTTTGCGTTATGGCAGTTCACACGAGTGTTTGCTTGCGTGTGCGTTTGCGTTTGTGTCGTTTGTGTCGTTTGTTTCAACTTAGACGAGTTGCAGTTCGAGTTTTACAACTGAACAGACAAAACAAATACTAATTATAATATTAAGTAAGCCGAACCCTAATTTAGGTATTTAACTCTAAGCACTGTCTCAAGGATTAATCAGTGAGTAATCTCAGTTCAACGGACTTAAGTTAATTTTTAGTTTCCCCGACTTGCGTCGTACACCTCGCTAGCGCGGACACTTTGGTATTACGAAGCAATTTTGCGTGTTGGTGACTTTGATACGGGTAACAATATTTTTTGAACAATAAAGGCAATCGCTGTTTTGATTGCTATCCGCAAAAAACTTAGGAGTAACCATATTTGGAGAGTTATCTGATTACATGTTAGCTAGAGATAATAATTATTATCTTCTCTTGATTTTAGCGATTCTAGCAAGGCTTGGATTTATTGTAGCAATCAACGTATCTGAGGGCAAAATATAACATAGGAAAGATAAATTTCGTGAGAAATAGATATAGGTAAACTAATTATATGCCCTATGACTAAATTAAAACACACTACAAATAAAGAAAGGAATAGAGACAGCGAAGTAACATAGTTGTTACAACTGATTGGCGAGACAGTGATTAATACTGAGAAAAATAATATTGGTAAAGTGCTCTTTTAAATTGTTGTCTAGTTTGCTTTCTGCGTGTGGATATAGAAATATCATTCCAGTAATAGCATCCGATAATTGTTTTGACAAAAGGTTCTTATGTTTATTCTGGAGGAACTAGGATTTAGGTGTTGTAAGGATGTTCTTCGAATGGCGTAATTATGTTGCTCAGATACAAAGGATATAGTGAGATTAGACGGCTTGTTATCTACCATATGATCACAAAATAGTTGGCAGGTATTTAATTTGACAATATCAGAAAGCTTAATAAGGCCAAGGTTTACATAATGGGGAGTAATACGATCACGAAGTGGTACGTCGTTGATGATTCTGACAACCTTATTTTGTAGCTTCACTAATTGTGATAATGGAGCTTCGTAATTCACCCCACAATACGCAACCATAGGAAAGATAAGGATATAGAAAGGCATAATAAATATTTATCAAAGATTGGGTTTTTACATGTCGTTTAAGTTTTGCGATAATATTCACAGTTTTACTAATTTTACTACTAATATAATCAATATGGTCATACCATGACAGGAAACAATCAGTGACTAATCCTCGAGATATTTAATACTGCAAGACTGCTCAAGATACTGATCTGCTAGTTTGAGAGGGGGGTATAAATTATAATTATTTTTTTGTCTTGGTTGAAAAACCAAGTATTTTGTCTTGCTTAAATTCAGGGTTAATTTATTTGAGCATAACCATTCATAGATGGCTGTCATTTCTCAATTTATTTGTTGGAGCAGAACATCTAGATCTTTACCAGTCGCAGTTAGCGAAGTATCATCGGCAAATAGTCTCACAGAAAATTAAAGTAGTTGGTTGCTTTGATAATATCATTTATATAAATAAGGAAAAGAAAAAATAATGGACTTAGACTTATAGAGGGCCACAGGGTCATCAGTTGTACTTTAACTGTTACGTGCTACCCTCTTAAAATAAAGTCATTAAAGTTAAAGTTAAAGTAAGGATCGACCCTTGAGATACTTCGGAATTTAGTAAGAGATAATTAGACTCAACACCATTAATAAACACCTTTTGTTTCCTTTTGCTTAGGCCAGACCAAAACCACTGTTTTTCAATATTTCGTATACTATACAGGTTGAGTTTTGATGACAAAATAGAATGATTTACTGTATCAAATGCTTTACTTAGGTCTAGAAATATCGATACTGCATAACTTCCTTCATCAAGGGCTTTCGTTATCTCATATATTAAGTCTACCAAACAGTCAGTTGTAGTGCTTCCAGATCTTCCAGATCTAAAGCCATCAGATACTAAGATATTTTGAGTCGTAAAATAAAATGTTAGTTCAGTGATTAAGAATACACCTCCCAAAAATTTTACTTAATACTGGAAGAACTGATATAGGCCGGTAGTTATTGCATGAGGAACGAGAGCCTTGTTTAAAGGTCGGGATGACCTTGGCAATTTTTAAACTATCTGGAAACATACCTTGTTAAAGTGTTAAATTTATAATGTATGTAAGTGGTCTAAATATTTCAAGCGCAGTGGGTGAACCTTGTCAAAACCAAAGGATTTCTTAGTATCGCTGCTTTCTAATAGTAATAGTAAGAAGATCATTTATTTTAGTAAAGCGAAATGTGGATTTCTTCGTTTTTATATAAGACGATAAAACGGCTATCCACTTTGGGCAGTTTAGATGCAAGTTCAGTTGGAATTGCAGAAGTATTTGGCATGGCATTTGATATTGAGGCTGGTTGTTGGAGGTTTTTATCGTTAACTTGCAATTTGTTAACGTTTGAAATTTTAAAAAGAAATCATTTTGAGTAGAGCTAGCCAACTTGTTTAACGATATTTTCTTCCAAAGCCATATAATGTCACAAAAGTCGAATGCTGCTAACGTTAATTACTTTCAATCCGCAAAAAAGAATCGTTCCACAGCTTTTTTAGCCAAGAGATATTTAAAGCTGTTGTCTGAGTGGCACATAAGGCCTCAATGTTTTATTGCTATTAATCCCTTTAGAGAATCCTTGGGATCAATCTGTATAGATTACAAGATTGGTCAGGGGCATGTCATCTCGTATAAAATCTACAGCTGACCTATTTTTCGTGAAATTAAACATTCGCGATTTAAAACTTACATGCATGTCGCGAAATTCTCTGTTATAAAGTATATGATTTCGAAGTAATATCGTCAGTACAGAATTAACAAGAAAACCCAACTTAAGAATAAAAATGTGACGAAAGAGTGATAAACAAAAGCGAGATCCCTCGTTTATGGTGGCCCATTAGGGCAATAGCATTTTTCGTATAAATTTGCCATTTTTCTCGATTTATTTCTTTTTTCTGTATAAAATATTTGTTTTCCTTTTTCTCTATTTTTTTCTTACTTCAATTTATTTTTTTTATTTATTTATTTTCATTTTATTTTCATTTCATTTTATTTATTTTTTAATCTCGATTTGAAAAAAAAACTATTGCATTATTTTTTTAATTTTAATTTTGTTTTAATTTTGTTTTCATTTTTTTTTTCGATTTGAAAAAAAAAACGATTGCATTATTATTATTATTTTTATATATTTTTTATTTTTTTTTCGATTTGAAAAAAAAAAACATTTGCCCGAGGCCATAGGCCCATGAGAGCCATAGACCATCATGCTTTGAGATAGAGTAGTCACCAGGCTCCGCTCTCGGTCTCGTATAAACAACATGGCGCAAATTTGAAACGATGGCGGAGAGACGACGAAGAACTGAAAGAGGATTTGGTAAAATACGTCAAACAAAACCTGAAGAGGGAAGAAATATTGGATTTCGTTTCCACAAAATATCCACTGTATGCTTGGAGTCTTCGTACTCTCTGTCGTGGCCTGTATTTTTTCGATATAAAGTACATCGACTATGAAATAGAACTGAACGATTTAAAAGAATCTGTGCGGAAGGAAATGAATGTCCCGGGAAAGTTACTTGGTTATCGTGCGTTGTATGAGTCTAGAGGCAAGTTACAGTATGTTACAGTATTTTAACTGATTTTATATTACTGTGTCATGTAGATGACATTCATAAGCCTTCTTTATGAGCTCTATATAGGATGTGCAAGCACTTGTTTCGAACTTGTTGCTGCCTGAAGTGCCCTAAAAAAGTTAAGCTTAATGCTATATGGTAAACTGCAGTTGTCAGTTATCCTTTAATAGTTTCATTTATAGAGATAACGATCTTGTGTTTTAACATTTTTCAAAACATGTTTACGTTTTGTAATAGCGGAGCACTTGCCAGGCCGAAGGCCTGGCTGCGCAGCTCCATGGTCATGGCTAGCGGAATGTTTCGCGGGCGCGTGTGTGTCCGTCCGCCCGCCGTGTTGGAACAACATCCGGGATCTTAGCAATTTTGTTTTTCGCGCGGCCACACAGCCGTGAGCTCGGTAAACACTTTAGTTGTTTTGTTGTGTCTAGCAGAGAATTAAAGTCGTTATTTTCCTGCATTTTTTCGCGGTTTGCTACTCAAGACAGGGATACTAATTAAGGTATACTCAGAAGCCGCTTTAGTGGAAAAAGACGAGCTTTCAGGGATAAAATCTTGCTTCGACGAGGAACTTCATGTATTACGTTTTCATCAATGCGGGAGTAGTTTGTTTTCTACGGATTTCAGAACCAGAAGCGGAGATTTGAATTTCCACTGAAGCAAGCGAGGACTTAAAGGTAAAACAGATTACAGTTTTCGATGAGAATTTATGTTGATATCAATCTGTGAGTGACTTTTTATTAGTGTTATTGTAAGTTTTGGAGAATTGATTTTAAAACGTGCTTAAATTCAATTGTATCGATCTCTTGAATTTCATCGAAGAAAGTTTGAACTCGATGAGCTATAAATAAATGGTACGCGTTTTGCTTTTAAACGTAAACTAATGGAGATTTGAAAAAATTTTTTCGAAAGAAGATTGTGTTGTCCATTTTTATGTGTTTGTTCATTCATTAGATAGATTGAAAAGCGATTTTATGTAAACAAAACAAGACTAATTTTATAGTACAGTCGATCTATCTTCACTCGCATCGCCTTATGCAAATAAGCTTATGTTTGTGTATTTTTGCAATTTTTGATTTTCAAATCAGTTTCTCGGGCAATTTTTGACAAACATAAACTGTATTTTATTCGGAAACTAGTGGTACTAGTTATTCTAGACAGAGAAAAGTTGTTTTTGTGAACTTTTGTACGGTCTATAAAATGTACTATGCAGACGGTCGCGGAATAAGCTTAAGCTTAAGCTTACTGTTTTTGAGAATTGCTAAAATTGAAAAAGCTTGAACTCGATGAGCTATAATTAAATGGTACGCGTTTTGCTTTTAAACGTAAACTAATGGAGATTTGAATAAATTTTTTCGAAAGAAGATTGTGTTGTCCATTTTTATGTGTTGGTTCATTCATTAGATAGATTGAAAAGCGATTTTATGTAAACAAAACAAGACTGATTTCATAGTACAGTTCTATCTTCACTCGCATCGCCTTATGCAAATATGTTTGTATATTTTTGCAATTTTTGATTTTCAAATCAGTTTCTCGGGCAATTTTTGACAAACATAAACTGTATTTTATTCGGAAACTAGTGGTACTAGTTATTCTAGACAGAGAAAAGTTGTTTTTGTGAACTTTTGTACGGTCTATAAAATGTACTGTGCAGACGGTCGCGTAATACTGTTTTTGAGAATTGCTAAAATTGAAAATAGCCCGTTCGTCAATCTTAATTCTTGTGCTTCCAACCTTTCACCTTAGTTAAGTTTCACCTTAGTTAAGTTTCACCTTAGTTAAGCTTGTTCAAAGTGCGACGCTGTTAGGCTTGGGCTATGTATATATATTAATAAAGTATTCTACCATGATTGACCATGATTGGTTGGAAATTTATTTCCATGGTTGGTCGATTGTTATGCATCACTAGTTTCCCCGGAGCTAACTTGAGGAATGCCCAGGGGTGAAAGGGTCACCAGTGGTGAATCTCGTCTCCCCTCAGCCAAGGAAAGCAACAGAGGAGACGGCTGAAATCCACTATAGTCAACCCCTCCCTTTGTGTAAGGCTGACTTTTGGGCCCGAAAATGTTTCACCTATTCCCCTTTTATTGTAACAAGAAAAAAGCCAACATCACTCTGCCACTTCCCTCAACATCTGCTTTGAAGCAAGAACAGGCTCACCTTTATCACCCTCCCCTTCAGGAGCCTTGCAGCTCTCAGAAGCCTCTATTTCATTGGCCTTGTAAAACACAGCTGCTATTGTTTTTATTTTTGGGTTTTCACTGAAATAAAGATGTATTTTGTCTTTTTAAAGTAAGCCCCTTTAAGCTTATTGAGTATTTGGATTTCAAGGACATAAGTAATAAATCCACAGTGTGAGAAGTCACAACCTAGTATGGATATGTAATAGAAACAGTAATAGCTTATCATAAATATATGTTATGTTTAGCCTTGAAAACAAGTGTATTGGGAAAATAATTTGGGGCATTTTTCATCTGTTCATTCTGTATCTGGTCATTAAGGTGCATGGGGCCTGACTGAGATCGCTGTAATGAGAAGTCAATATCTTTATTGAAATGACATAGTCATTTCTAAATGTTCCACTTGCTCCAGGAACTGGTCCTGTAAATAACTTTGTTTGCGTTTTAATACACTGTAAGTACCCCACGTGCTAATTTGAAGCTTTACAGAAGTTTCATTAATTTTGACCAATATTTTGGGCCTAGTGAACATTTGCCTTGAGATATAAATATGCATTTGAAGCCTCGGCAGGTTCAATGTCATCTACATTTGGGATAATTACTTCACAAGGACTGCGAAATTCAAGTTCTAAAAAGTCATCAGTTCCTTCCAAAACTTTTGATAGTTCTGCAACTTCCTTCAACTAATCTTCAGTGATGGGAAGACCACATTTTTCACCCCCATAATGCCCTGGAAAGCTGTAAATGTGGTCTGGTACACCACATGGATTGGAAGTTCTTTGAACTTTTTTTTTTCGACCACGGTGAGAATTCCAAACAGTTTCTCTGAATAGATCGAGTTCCTTCTGGACAACTGGGATGAACACAAATGCAAGTAAATCTCTGGTAAAGGTAAAAAGATAACACTATTTAATTTTTATTTACTTATTTTCGGTACAATGCTACATTATAACGTAACTAACACAAACTTCTCATGTTTTGTTTGTTCTGTTTAATTTCTGATCCTTTAATTTGAGTTTAAAAGTTTTCTGCTCTATCCCTCATTTAATAGTACCCACATGTACAGACAAAACTATAAACCAGCAACAAAACAAATCATTGTCATTAGATCTGAGAGGTTAAGTTTCAAGGACTTTCGCACGTAAACACGGTTATAGCTAATTGCTTAACTTATGTGATGAAGGCCTCTTTCGACTTAAGCTGACCTTGGAGGAAAAAACACCCCTTCGAGTTCGCTTTGGTTGGCCGACACCTCCTCTTTCTTTGAGGCCACTGGGATCGACTTCTGTCATCATAGCGTAGACCAGGTTCCTTGGAACGTTTTGGCCATGAGCTGCTCTTATCTCTCTGTGCAACGCATTATAACCAAGTAGCTTTCCCCGGCCATTCATTTCTTTCCGCACAGATTCTTCTAAATCGTTCAGTTCTATTTCATAGTCGATGTAACTTACTTTATATCAATTTTACCAAATCCTCTTTCAGTTCTTCGTCGTCTCTCCAACCATGCCATCGTTTCTAATTTGCGCCATGTTGTTTATACGAGGCTGAGAGCGGAGCCTGGTGACTACTCTATCTCAAAGCACGATGGTCTATGGCTCTCATGGGCCTATGGCCTCGATGGGCCACGATCGCGCGAGCAAATATTTTTTTTTTTCAAATCGAAAAAAAAAAAAAAAAATAATAATAATGCAATAGTTTTTTTTCAAATCGAGAAAATGACAATAAAATGAAAACAAAATTAAAATAAAAAATAATGCAATAGTTTTTTTTTCAAATCGAAATTAAAAAAAATAAATAAAATAAAATGAAAATAAATAAATAAACAAAATAAATTGAAGTAAGAAAAAATAGAGAAAAAGGAAAATAAAATAAAATAAAATTTATTTTATACAGAAAAAAGAAATAAATCGAGAAAAATGGCAAATTTATACGAAAAATGCTATGGCCCTAATGGGCCACCATACTCGTTAAGGCGCGAATAATTTCATATCTGATTTGTCGATGATTGCATACCAGGATAAGTTTGATCAGTTTAGATGATCGCATCATTGGGCGGTGACGTTAAGCCGTTGGCCTTGTCTCCTTCATCCTTCCTTGTCAATTGAAGGGGACGTAAAAGAACCCATGACATTGTTCGATAAGAGAAGGGCACGGAGTTCCCGATATCATGGCCTATCTGACTTTGCCGTCATTGGTCTGGGTGGGTGGGGTGAGATCATACATGGACTGAAGCGGCTGCAATTTGCGCCTTATGTGCTGACGTCCGATCTCATCTCTCTGATCCTCCGTAATTCAACTACTTGCTGCAATGGAGGAAATGACACTAGATTTGTTATTTGTTTGCTGTTTGAAGTTTACCACATTGGCCTAAATGACTCAAATCATAAGATATAACAATTTTGTCATAAGCCATGTGAAAATACCTATATATGCTTGACGATGTGTTTGACAAAACCTTAAAAGCATCATTGTTTATCAGGTGAGCTAGAACTCGACTCAACGCCAAATGGTGTTTCGGGAAAAATAGATCAGATAGATTATATTCAAATTGTGTCTCAAAATGAATAGGGAGAAACGCCATCTTCAACGACAGAAATGTTATAACATTTATATATTTCGTTACTTATTTTTTCGGCAACAACGACAAAATAACAAATCGTAAGTAGTCAAGTGCGCGAATCATTATAAAAACTGGTAGGTTTGGTCGACCTGGCCCCGGTTGTTCAAAAGGTGGATAGCGCTATCCACCGGATAAATCACTATCCAGTGGACAAGTCTTAACAAAATCCATTGTGTTATCCGCTGGATAGTGATTTGTCCGGTGGATAGTGCTATCCACCTTTTGAACAACCGGGGCCTGGTGATTAAGTAATTTCTACTGTTTTTGGAAAACGAATTTTTCAAAATGTTTAACTATATAATTCATGAGAAATGTCAAGAATAGTTATAAATAAATAATGGTATATTTCGTTAAATTGATTTATTCGTCAACTGAAAGAGTAACAGTTTAGTGCATTGATAATTATGTAAATTGGTTAGTTGAGCGATCACAAAATGGTTTTCGTTAAAACTTCAATTATCAAGTTGCTTCTGGTCTTTTTACTGCCCATACACGTTATCTCAAACCAGTGCAGTAAAGGTTCAGGATCACACCATAGGTTTGTTCTGAAAGGTCATGTTTTCCAATCCTTCACTACTGAGCATCTGGCTTTTTGCTACAGTGCCTGTAATACTAATCTTGCTTGTCAGAGTTTGAACTTCAACCTCGTCAATACAACTTGTGAGTTGAATTCGGAATTAAACAGAAGTCGACCTGAAAATTTTACGAAAAGTGAAATTCATGTCTACGCTGAGAATCCTGATCGAGGTAAGCAGTGTTTTTTTTATAATAACTACAGATTTGTGTTACCAGGCGTGTGCGATTAGTGTAATAATTTATAGACCTAAATCTTCAAAATACCCATGTAAATTCTGAATTAAGATGTAGGAGAAATGGGTTCCTTATCACAGCGGATCTCGGAACTACGTTTGTTTCCCTGAGACGCATAGCTATCAACGGAGTCAATCACGCGTCTTCATAGTTTTCATCTGACTTAGAGTAACTTCGCCAGATACTGTCATGACTAGATTTGTTGTTGTTTTTAAAATTTATGTATTATATACAGCGTTATCTCTTCGGTGTATAGATTAATTTTTATCAAGTTCGGAATAATACTAACGTCGAGGTTATTGATATTATTTTGTTTAATACTGAAAAAAGAAACAAAAACGAATCAGTGTTTTATTAAAATCAATCAATCAAATCAAAAGTGAAGAACTTTCTTTGGTCAAAAATTATTTAAAGAAACTATATATGAGCTTTCGACAATCGTCCTGTTGTCTTCAACGGATAGAATAAGTTAAGAAAGCGAATGTGCATACATAATTAAAAAGGTAAAAATTACAAAAGCTGAAAAATGACAAAAAGCGAAAGAATGTAAAACAAAGAAGATATTTTAATCGTGTGAAAGTCCATGTTTGTTTAAAAGAATGCGATATTGATTGGGAAGCGGGCATGAGTTATTTTCAGCGTCAACAGTTTTTGCGGTGTGCCAGGACTCCAGGGTCTTAAGATGGCGATAATTGCCTTTGTCAACAGTTAATTAATGCATTTTCAAAGTCAATGTGGTGATTCTTGGACCATTTAAATAAACATTGACGTTCACACGTTTAAAATATCTTCTCAGTTTTTAAATTCTTCTGCTTTTTGTCACTTTTTAGCTTTAGTAATTTCTACCCTTTAATTATGTATGCACATTCGCTTTCTTCACTTATTCTATCCGTTGAAGACAACAAGATGGTTGCCGAAAGCTCATAGTTTTTTAAAAAATTTCAATCAGTCCTGAGAACGTTTTTCACTTTTTAATATTTAAATCACCAACTTGTATTTCTAGAGAAGCGTCTGCTATTAATCGGGCTTCTTTCAGACTAGGACTAAAGCTCGCTTTTGCGTTACTACTTTATGTATATTTTATAATTTTTTAGAATTTTTTTTATGAACGTTAAAGTTCCTCATTTCCAAAATGTTTTGCAAGTATTCAGAGAAAATAAGATATCTTAGGGATCATACTGCGCAAGCCAAGTCCAATAATCCTTCACAAGGTCTTAAAACAACAAAGTAATCATCTTTTGGGTGACGGTTTATTAAGTTTTTGTTAATTCTTTTCAAATACTCTGCGTGTGTTCTTTGGGATGTTTTGATGTTGTTGATCACCGATTGTTTCAGGGAAAACATGTAACCATGACAGTGTTAAAATCTAATGTTGACATTGTCTGTGTTCATGTTTCAACGAAACCCGTTTCCTGTAAACATGTTTGCAATTTCATTGTTTAATTTCAAAGATCGTTTCACCCCTTGTTATTACTCGTGCCGGTATGGCAACGAGATAAGGGTTGCCCTGCGTTTTTCTCCTTGTTTTCCTCCGTGTTTTCGTATCTACTTTTGTGCATTGCGTTAGATCTGGGTACGAGAATACGCAAGCATACACTTCGAGAAATTTTGAGCCCACGGTACTTGGGATTCCGTGTAATCGGCGTCGTTTTGCAAGCAAAAGCGAAACAAATTTGGGTTTTATTGTTTGTTGCTGTTTACTCGTGACGGATACGGCAACGAGGTAAAGTTTTTTCCCCTCCGTTTTTCTTTTTGTTATTTTTGTTTTCGTCTCTTATTTGTGCATCGCATTAGATCTGGGTACAGGAATACGCACGCATGCAAGCAGAAGCGAAACTAATTTTGGTTTTATTTGCCAGTTGTTGTGTTACGTAAGTATTCCCCGCGAGTAACCTACATTACCGGTACGAGTATAGGCTACGGGTAGCCTCTTGTTTAATTTGTGCTGTTTTACGAAACAAATCTTTAAAGTTAACATGAAACCAAGAAAAATAGAGCTCGAACATGCTGTTGAATGATTTTGTAGTTTTATCTTACTTTTCAAGCCCCTTTGGAACACGAAAGGCAATGCGTTGTTAACAAGGAAACGACAACGTTTTTCGAATGGCTTTGATCTTAAAGGCCCATCTGCACTTACCGTGACTCATTGCGGGCGTTCTAGAATTTCTGGGGCCACGAAAATCCATTTTGTGGCGAGCAAGTTTGATTCCTAAAATAATCCGTTTACATCGGGGAATCTGTATCGTCCATTAACTTCAAGATCATTTCTTTCAAATATTTAGTTCATATTCAAGGCATTGCATCTTGTTTTTGTATGTTTTCTTTTATTTTCCATCGTTACTGATACGTTTTCTAAGCATCGCCGCCGAAGGCTAGAGGCCAGCTGTCAAGAAACGAGAACCTTCAGAAGGTTTGGCTCAGAAATTCGGTCGTCCGTGGAAAGGAAATAGGTATATTAGATTGTCTACTAGTTAAGATTTATCTTCGAATCTTTTCATTGTAATGTTTTAGTACATTCGTTTTCCAGATACTGTGAATTGACATTTGAATCTTTCCATTGATAACCGTGACCGTTCGACCGGGAACCTGGAGATGTACAACAGAGAAAGCTCAAACTTCTCGGCTCGCCGACGGAGTCGTTTTTGCCAGCAACTATGTGAAATATTCCATGGAAGTTGAAGGAGGTTTTCCCCGTCCTTAGCCGTCGAATTTTTTTCGATGCAAACTTCTTGAAGCCGATAAAACGTCCTCCGCCGGCGGAGCTCATTAATTATACCCGATGCAAATCAGATACGCCAACAGAACAGCCTACAAAATACAAACACTTCTCGGTCCGCTGGAGGTTTCGTTTTAAGCGACATCGACCTTAAACTTTCGGTAAAAATATCAGGAGGTTTACCGCGTCCCACAAGGTAAAAATGTTTTCGATGCGAACTTTCGAAGCAGAGGAAACTGCTTCCTTGACTGGAGTTGCGTTGAGCTACACTAAGGCGGGTTCAGCGGCCCCAGACAAAAGCGAGCCATATTATTCGGGCTTTTAATATCTAACAGGCCGTTTCTCGGGACTAATAAATTTTAAAATTAATGTCGAACGAAATTTCAAACTCAGTGTTCATTTCTTCCTGGTGATGAGAGGCAAAAATTTCACTTCGCGAGAGACTATCTGGGCCCAAATCAAAATAAACAATGCGCGGTGTATCACGGTAAGTGCAGATCGGCCTTTAACTACCGCTTAAGGTAGTTTCTGTGATGCTCAGAATATACATGTTTTGGTTATGATTCGCGCGCGGCACCACCCCTCCTGATGTGAACACTTTTCATAGTGAATCATGTTTTGTACGTGATCAAACTTAACATGTTTCGTCTTAGTGTGAACAATGGCATAAGTTTCTCGTGCTCAAAATGACAGTAATAAACACGAAAGACTGCTTTATTTTGAAGGCAAGAAAGGGTCTCTAGCCATTGTGCCTGGTCAATCCTGCAAAGACATCAAAGACAGTGGCGATTTTGATGCAAGTGGCACTTACTGGATCAGGCCTACTGGATTACATGACAGTTTCCAAGGATACTGTGATATGTCAGCGGTTGAACGTAAGTCTTTGGTCAAAAGCCATTGCTTTGACAATACATTTAAAAGATAAATTCAGCTAATATCAAAATATTTTATCAAGTTGATATTTGAAACATTATGCTAATTGGATTTAAAAACATTACGATCTGTTTTATATAGGTTTTTTTCTGAACTTTTATAACTCATTTATTTTTTAGCTTTTAAAGTATGACCTGTTTTGCGTTACAACAACAACAACACACACTTTATTACCATACTTTACAAAGACCATTTTTACAATATAGAATTATAAACAAAAATAGGTAATATTACCCAGAATAACTAAAAAGCTAATCGAGCTAGTAACAATAAAAAATATTTATAAATGGGAGATATTGGTTGGCAATAAAGCTTATAAAGGTAATGGTAAATGTAGGTATATATCATATATATAATATTTAATTAAACTAAATTAACTAAAAATTAATTAATTAGATTAGGAAAGAAAACGAAAAAAGAAAAACAATAGAACAAAAAAGATGGAACCAGATAAAATCTAGATTTGTGATTTTAAATAGCTATAAGTTTGCAAGGGCAAACAGGGCCCACACTGATAACAATTGTATAACTGAAGTGGCTACCCTGTTTAAATATTTGTTATTATTATTATGATATCTCTTTTAACTTTATGCCACATTACAACATAGTAGCCGAGCCCATTCCTTGGGCCTAGGGCTAAAATGAGGTAGAAGTCTACTTGATGGAGAGTGCCTTTCTTAGGATGTGTGATGTTCCTAGTAGTGAAATCTTCTGTAGTTCAGTAATTTTGATGTTACCTGGGATTTGTTTGATGTATTTCTCCAAGCCCTTTTTTATTAGTCCCAGTGCTCCAATCACAACTGGGATCGTTGTGGCCTTCATCCCCCACATTCGTTCAATCTCGATTTCGAGATCTTTATATTTTGAAAGCTTTTCGGTAACTTTAACTGAGGTGTTCTTTTCAGTGGGTATGGACATATCAATGAGTAGGCATTTTTTATCCTGCTTGTCTTTTATAACAATGTCTGGTCTGTTGGCCTTTATCTCACGATCTGTCTGTATTGGCATATCCCACAAGACTGTGATTTTATTATTATTATTATTATTATTATTATTATTATTATTATTATTATTAAGATGTTTAGTTTGATTTTATTTTTGAAATTACTGAGGGGGAGGTCAACGATTCATCTGTCTTCCGAGCAAGTTTCAATTCATTTCATATCATGTTATCCCCCTAATGAAAGAAGAATCGGTAAAGATATACAGCTATTTCAATTAACGTTGTCGGATGAAAATGGTGAAAGCCAAGACCGCAAGGAAGTATGGGATTTTTATTCAATGGCTTTTAACCCTAACCCATACTACTTTGCGGTCTTGGCTTTAAGCTTTCATCCGACAACGTTTATTGAAATAGCTGTATACGACAATGATGTTCCTTGACTTACATAATGCATTTATTTAGTTCTCCTTGAGACAAGTTTCTTTATCTTTTAGAATGGAAAAAAGTCCCTCAGTCCTGGGTCCTGAACACTCTCAAAGGCGGCGTTACACTGACTTACAGCGAAGAAAACAATGGGCTTACCATCAATGGCCGAGTGACGTCATATGCATGTGGTTCTGGAGAGCCCTCTGGTGCCTTAACATTTATTAAAGGGTACTGGACCAAAATAAAGTACACACAGGAGTTTCGTGGAGTAGCCTCATGTTGGAGCATATTTGGGGACAATTGGTAAGATGCTTCATATGCCAGTTTCACGTCTCTTGCCAATTTATTTGTATAAATCTGTAACGTTTATGCACCTACCAGTTTCCAACTTCAAGGAAATTCTTATGAGTTTAACTCTCTAAAGACTGGGGTGGGACTCACGAAATCCTACCTAAGAAATATCTTAAGATATAACTTAGGAGAAAAATTACGGCCTTCCTGAGATATGTCGTAAGTGCTATTCACGAACGATATCCTACGCTCATCCTAAGACACTCGTAACTTAGAACTCTCGTAAGTTTACTGTTCCCCGGAAGTTATCGATTAACAAGAGTAAACCAATCAAATTCTGTTTTGAAACCGTGTTAATAAATGATGATTACTGATCCTCATCAAATCCTATTCTTCTCTCTCTGCATTATATCAACGATTGCAGCGTGATAAGGAGTTGATTCCAAGTGTCTGAGAAAAAGGGGGCTGTCTTTTTTGTTAGCAGGGGAAATTATCAGGGGTAATACTAAACGTGCTAAAACAGATCAAAATGTTGGCATATTTCGACAAAAATGCCTGCAGAATAACCGGACGGTTAGACGAGTTGTCAAGTTTTATTTATAATATTAAAATAATGTGTGAACAACCACCCAATTGGTGTGCATCCTTTCAATGTCGCTCACGGTGACTCCATCACAAATGAGTACTGGATGGGAGGAAACTGTAAGTAATAAGAACAAGATAGTTGTTTAAAGCATAAGGTGTAATGTCACTTGAGTCACAAGCGATCCAGGGGCCGGATTCACGAAACCCTCCTTAGTTGACATATCCTAAGTATTGTTTCTTAACAATAGTCTATTGTCATTCCAACAATAGGCTATTGTTAAGAAACAATACTTAGGATATGTCTTAACTTAAGAGGGCTTCGTGAATCCGGCCCCAGATGGGCGGACCACAACACGGTTTCTATGTAACGAGGCAACTAGTAGTGCTCCTACCCCCTCCCCCCTGGATGGGATGCTTCAGTCTATCAAAGGGTTACCTCCAGTACTTTGTTCACCGGTATCTAATTATGCACATAATTTATGCACATAATTTATGCACATAAGAGAATACATACAATAATGGGCAAACTTTCTTGTCTAAGAAAATAACACGATCGATGAAACATCAGAGAGTAACTTCGAGAAACAAGGAAGACCTCTTCATATTTACACAAATGGACTGAACAAAGAAACAAATCAAAGGCTGCTATACGAGTCAAATCGTGAATACGAAACGCTTCAAATAAAAGATTATGCATACCTTCGAACCCTCTCCTCTCCTAGACGTTTTTGCTCCATCGATCCCCCACCCTCCCCTCCCTCCAACGCCGTCCTCATGGGTAACTTAGCAGTGGGACAATAATATATCGCAAGCTTAATGTTTACAGCTGATCGAGCGATCGAGTTAAATTTCTACCCAAATGCTGCAACTTGTTTGAATAATTGGCGCATTCCCGAGTTAACAGGGCAAACAAGATCTTAACCGTAAATTTATGTATTTCCTTTTACAGCCCATGTGTTTGATGGCGTTACACGGAAATGCGGGGAATTGCCAACAAATTTTTGGGACAATCCAAATCCAAGTGTTCGATACGCCACAGTTGTCCTTCGAAGAAACCTAACGGCAGAAAAGGCGGGAATTTTTACTGGCACTTCATGTGGTACGCCGACGTACAAAATTAAAGACATTTTTGTATATTTCTAGACCAGATAAAGCCAACTTGCTTTTGTGTGCTTATAGTATGTATTTACCTAATTGAACTGAGAAACGTTGAAAACAAATAGCACAAACCACACACCATAAACGATACAATTATACGATAAAATTCTTGGAAAAAGCTAAGAAAATAAGGCTTGTTATCATTTCGTTTATCAGTATTTTCTGACGATGTTTCTGTGTATACTGTGTTGCAATAATGTGTAATTTATCTGGGAAAACAAGAAGTTTTTTCCACTTCTCAGAAGACCCTTCAAACAATATTGCCACCCTTCTTACGCACCGCCGACCTTCGTACTTTTAAGTAAGAAAACCTCAAAAAAAAAAAACCTCTAAAAAACCTCAAAAGTATAATTATACCCCACCGTTCTTCAAAATGGAGGGATGGGTAACACAACAGGGGATTTTGTTGATATGCGATCTCATTCCAGTTGCCCTGTAATAGATAGATTTTATCATTGTTACAGCTGTCATTCTGGTATTGGTGGTTCTATTGTTAACAACTTCCTTTCAACAAACTTCCCATTAACAAACTTCAGGTTAACAAACTTCCTGTGACACCTTCGATAGCATAGGTATTACACGCGCATGAGCAGTAGAAACAAATTAAGAGACTTCTTAAAAACTTCCCGTTTGTCTTGACACACTACAATACACAATGTAATGCCAGCTCATGAAGATATTTTCCTGGCTATACTCTTGGACAAAAAACTGTAGGTTTTGAATCTTTGATGGCGCCCCGAGTAGAACACGAGTTCACTTGTTAAAACTTTAATCCAACTATGGTGATTATGATACTTTCGACTCACAAATTACAAATAATGCGTTGCGTCACCAGATGGTCGTGCACTATGGTTTAAATCAAGTACCATTACTGATGTAGAAACTACAACTTAACAATAAACGTTCTTATTTAAGTTTGTGTAACGTCGTTTTAAGTTTTCTCACTTCGCCCCTTGGTCTTAGGACGTCGGACATCAATGCATAATGGTATTTCTGACCATGTAGCATCGCGGAACAGGCAGAAATAGCTATTTTCCCTGCGCGCACTAGAAGACTGGGTCCGCGTTAGAGGAATTATGGGTATGTTCCTGAGATATGTATAGGTGTTCGTTACGAATTTGAATCATTCGAGGTCAGCACTTGCTCAAACACCAAAATTTTATAATGTAAATTTTGAGATATTAACGTTTAGTAATTATTAGTTTCCATGTACCTCTTGCCCCCAGAGTTGGCGGCACTGCAGCTGATTTCAGCATGTCAGGTGGGGGTATACGTTCCCTTTTTTCCTTAAAGTAGTTTTGGGTTTTCGTACCCTGCAGAGTCGTACTTAGGTACTTTTATGAAGATCGTTCTTCAGTGATAACGAGTATTGAAATTAAGTGTACGCTGATAAGTTGATGGCAGTCTTGCAATAAACTGGCTATGAGGTCCTTGCTGACCTATTGACCCCTCTATCTTGCAGTTGTGTGTGTCTTTCTGGGTAGTGTAGGCAAAATCTGATAAAATTAAGGTGACACCCGCGACTTCGGCGACATAAGCGGAAACATTAGCACAAGCATAAGCGGAAGCGCATGAGAATTTGCTTCAAGTGAAAACGAACATTGGGGCTATTCTTGATGTTGCGGAAGCCATTGTTGGTTAGCTTTTGTGTTGTGGTGTGGGTATTGTTGAGCGTCTTTTGAATCTTCTGTTTGACGTCATTTGGTGATCACGCCATCCGCAACACCAAGAAACTACCGAACATTGCCGTAGGGATAATATTGATCCTGATGTTAACGCTTATGTCGGGCCCATTTTCACCGGATATAAGCGCTGTTATGCTACCCTGGATCCAGAGGTCCATTCTCTGAATATCATGAGTGAAATTAACCGCATAAACGGTTACAAGAAGCTCGCGAGACGCGTTGCGTCTCGTTGTCGCGGCTTCGCCGCTCAAACTCGCCGTTTCCACTAAAAAATAAAAACCTCTGGCACCCAGGGTAGTCGCCAGTAAAAAACCAGGCTTAAGAGGAGCAGATAAAGCAATTTAGTGGCACCATCATTAAACAAAAACGTAACCAGCATTTTACTTTGCCAAATTGAGTGAAATATAATACAAATTTATTTACATTATATTACAATCAGTAACAGTTAAGCAAAAACCTAAATACGGATTTACAAAGCAGTCTATCCCACTATACTAGAGTTTATTCAAATATACTGATAAATTCCTTTGATTGACGCCACCCCAAACTATACCTTAATTTATTTTACAATTCTAGCATATTACAAACATAGATTAAGATAATTTATAACTTATTACAAGCTTTCTTGTGCTCAATATCATATTACAATTTTAGTGTATAAGATGTTTGCCAAATCATATATCATATTACAATATTATATCCCAAATCATAGAACTGTACGTTTATAGCTAAGCTGCTTTTTAACTTAAAACTGAAACAATTTAGAACACATTTGCCTTGCAAACAAGAATCCCCAACTATAACTTTATAACATGCATTGATTCAATAATTTAAAACGTTTGAAACTCAAATACAGAAAAAACAGTAGTCGCATGACAAAATTAAATAACCATGTTTACACTGTTGTACACCTACTTCTATGATTATTTGCTTATACCGCTCGGGGGTACCCCTTGTATACCGCTCGGGGGTACCCCTTATATACCGCTCGGGGGTACCCCTTATCTGACCTTAACGGTGACGTGCGGCCCAACGGGGTCTGGCAGGTTTTCACGTGTCTTCGTCTTGAACGGGGTATCGATTACATCCCTTTCTGTTTTAAACAGGGAATCTTTACATGGCCTAATGTCTTGAATAGGATAAGCACAGACACCTAATTGCAATAACGTTGCCATAGCAAAATGAGAAACAAAAAAGGAAGAAAGTGAGAAAAGGCCAATAGGAATTAATTAGGCATACGAAGTACATTTGTACTACGGTATAAGAACAGGTTTTTGCGCTTTTCCTTTACGTAGTGCAACTATATGCACATTTACAGATGTTCTCAGAGAAAGAGACGAACAGGTTAGCAATATATTCCAACATAGGACGATAGCCGGCGGTTACCATTCCAACTTTTACCGAGGTAAATTCCAAATAACAGAAGCCGCTGCACTCTTAATCGTGCCACGGCTATTGTTATTTCAAATTTACCTTGGTAAACGTTGAAACGTGTAACCGCGGCTATTAGGTCTCCCTTCAACCTTCCATTGATTTTTTTCTTCCTTAGTACTTCATAACTCGCATAACCTTCAGGGGAAATTTGTCCGCCGAAAGCATGAAAGATAAACGTTGGGGTTTGAGTGCAACAACGGAAGGCGATATCATTTTCTCGAATGAATTATTTTGCCTGATGGTAGCTTCCCTCTGTTAGATTAAAATCTGGGCCTCAAAACGCCTCAGAATATCTTAATTGCGCGATTAATGTACAGCTATAAACGTGTGGGTTCCCTGTTAACGCTGCAAGCTGTGATTTATTTGGCTTTTTTTGCATTTAAATTCTATGACAACGTTATTGCAATCAGGTGCATATATTTCTTTTTATAATTCAACACATTGATACATTGCCCAAATATGGTAAAAAAGTTATCGATATACGCTATGTCTACATGACGTATATCCAACGATGGCGGTAAATTTCGCATTTTGACAAGAGAATGCAAAAATGACGGACCGGCCTCGATATTTTTTCTTCAAACTGTGCTTTTGTTATCAATGTGTTGAATTATAAAACTAATATATATAGATAGGCTTAGCCTAACAGCGGAGCTCTCTGAACAGAAACGATGATGATAAGCTTAACTAGGTGAAAGGTCGGAAGCACAAGAATAATTAGAATTAAGATTGACGACCAGGCTATTTTTCAATTTTAGCAATTCTCAAAAACAGTAAGCTTATTACGCTACCGTCTGCACAGTGCATTTAGACTGAACAAATTCCACAAAAGCTCACTGTTTCTGAAATGTGAAACCTCTCTTGAGTAGCAAACCACGAAAAAAAGCAGGGGAAAACGATTTTGCAAACCGTTTTCTCCGCTAAACACAACAAAAGTGTTTTTTCCTTTTAAAATGTTTTATTCATCAATAACAAATCCCTAAAGTTTAGAATATTATCCTGAGAGGCTAGTCATTTCCGGTTACAAGGCATCCTGCGTTATAAAGCTAGTCATTTCCGGTTACAATAATACAAGGTCAGTTCCGGTTTACATGAGTCACTTGAAAGTCTATAGTCCATAAGGGATTATTTATAAAGTTCATTTCCGGTCGTTTGGTCCACTTGAAAGTCCTTTCTGGTTTGCACATGATTACTTTAGTCATTTCTGGTATTGAATGATGAGTTGCCAGTAGCTAAATTATTTATAGTCACAAGCTTTGACTGTTGTATTTCACAAATATTCGGATGACACCACAAAGCAGAAAATTTCTATTTGGTCATTCGGGAGAAATCAATTTGCCCGGGGGGAGGGGGTACTCCCATATATGAGCTATATAGGTATGTGCCGCTGTCAAGGGTATGGTTTTCAAGCAGTTTAGTCTGGGATAGGGTATAGTAATCCGAAATTTTTGGTCTAGAATAGGGTATCATTTTCCACAAAACTGATCAGTTGCATGAAGAATTTAGTCTAGACGAGGTTTACTGGCAAATGGAAAAATTTTAAGGTGTGCTGTACGACATTTTTACTGACCCCTGGTATCTTAGACTGTGATAGTGAACAAGTTTCTGCAAAATAGTGAGTCTAGAAAAGGTCTAGGATGGGGTAGGATTTTTCGGTGTTTATTCTAGAATAGGGTTGCAAAATGCAGCTAAAATGGTCTAGTATAGGTTAAGGGTCTCAGAGTCCCAGCCCCCCCCCCCCCTTTGCAACTGTGTTGTGATGTTATTCCTTATGTCCCTTACAGTGTCCCAAGAGTTCTCGGTGCCATTGTGAAAATTTAAGTCGCTTTATTTCGAAAACCCATATACCATAAAGTATGGTCTTAATGAAAAAGAAAATAGTCTTAACATTAACTAAAAACCTAGTAATGAGTAGTGCCGATAGGGTGGTAGTGAAAACACCCCACAACCTTTCACAGGTTCAAATTTTAATCTACTAGCTTGGAAAGGCGTGAGCACCTCATGGCTTCTGTACTCTTTGCCACGTTTAATTTAGTCCCTGTACCTGTCTCGTATTTGTGAAGTATAAAAGTAAACAATTTGTCTAAAGAAAAAAATGTCCTTTACAAAACATGTGGAGTCATTCGCTTATTGGCGAATTTTAAAACGCTTTCCTCAGGCTTCTGGAATGAGAAAACCTTCAATAGTATCATCCTTTCTTATACTGGTCGCCAAAACTTCGCATAAAATGTACAAAAGTGGAGACCGGGGATCTCCCTGCCTCACCCCCCCACTCGAGTGGAATTTCTTTGGTCAAAAACACATTAACTATAATTTTCATATTTGCTTGACAGTATAATGTAGAAATCCACCGCTGGAAATTAGGGCCAAATCCAAAACGACTTAAAACATTGGTAAAAAGTTTTCCAATGTTTTTCTACCATGTCAATTGTCAAAGGCTTTCTCTTGATCAATATTCAGCAAGACACCAGTTTCATTGGTAATATTTATATAATATTTTAGAGTGTCACGCAAGAGAAAATTAATAAATTCTCAAAAATCGTCCTACCTGGGACGGAACAAGTTTGATCTTCTTGAAATAATCGAGGGTAACAATTTTGAAAGTCTGTTTGTAAGAGCTTTTGAACAAATTTTGTAATCAACATTGAGTAGCGAAATGGCGGGGTCACCATTGTTTGAGGTTTTTCTTATCATCTTTCTTGTAAAGTAATCTAGTCACGCTTCCTTGCATTGAATCACTGAGAGAATTATTTTCCAAACTAAATTTATAATTTCGAACAGAATAGGGCCTAAAAGATCCCAGAATTTATATTGGTAATTGAACTGAGTGGAGTGCAATTTGGTCTGAAATCATACGCGTGATTTCAAAATCAAACGAGCGCGATAGCGCGAGTTTGATTTGAAATCACAAGTATGATTTCAGACCAAAATTGCACGACACGAAGTTCAATTACCACTTAATTACATCCATTTTGAAATCCCCCAATATTGCACAAAAAAGTGTAATATTGTAATAAGAGGATCACCAGTGATTTCAAATGGTGCAATTTGGAAATAAATTGCACCATTTTAAAATGATGCGATTTAGAGTCCAAAATGGTGCAATTTGGAAATAAATTGCACCATTTTAAAATGATGCGATTTAGAGTCCAAAATGGTGCAATTTGGAAATAAATTGCACCATTTTGGACCAATCAGATTCCAAGGATCACCAGTGATTTCAAAATGGATTTAATTAAGCGAAAAATTGTTGAGGTAATCCGTCTGAACCGGGGGTTTTCCCTGAAGAAAGTCCACGCATTGCGTGGGTAATTTCAGCCAAAGATAAAAATCCTTCGCAGGATAAAATTTCGCTCTCACTTAATCTGTTTACAAGTTTGTTCAAAAATTCGGTTTGGACTGTTAAATTAACAGGTTCTTGCAAGTACAAATTACGGTAAAAATCGAAATGGGCCGGAATCTTGTGAAAAGACTTCAACACCGGCGGAGTTATAAATAGATTGAACAGTATTTTTCTGAGCACGTGAATTTGGTAAGTTTTTCACCTTCTTCAAGCCTTTTGACTCTGCTACGAATTTGGCTTCCTCTCATTTGGGATAAATTAATGGCCCGAATTTCTCTTTCAAGCGTTTCTATGGTGGTTTTCGCTGAGCTATCTCCTTCAATAAGAGCCCGTTTAGCTTCGATCAAAGAATTTATAGTTGCGTGGCCTTTTAATATCGCGATTTAACTTAATATGCGTTGTTTACTTCGACCAAAATCTATAGCAACTAATTTTATAGATTCTTTAAGAAAATCCTACAAAGCTTGAATGGAAGTAAATGCTTTCCAGTACAATGCATGTTTCTTAATAATTTCTGAGATCATATCGCAAATATCAAATTCTAAATTTAGCCTCCAAAGTCCTGGTCCACGGGAAAATGCATTATGCAAATTGCGGCTTAAATCAACGAAATCATGATCGGAAAAAACACAAGGCAAAATTTCACATTTTAAAAAGGAATCATACAAGTCCTGAGCAATAAAAAAATTATCCAAACGTGTACCGATAGTTTTATCCGCATTATTACCATGTGCATTGTATTTTTCAGTCGGCCGTGTTTTTTTGCGCCAGAGAACACTGTGCAGATCTTTCAAATCCATGGAAATTGTAGGATTTCCTCCAAGCTTATCAGAAACGTTTTCAATGCAGTTAAAATCGCCAGCAATAATTTTAAAAGAGTTCGGAAAAAATATTCATGAATTGTGTCATAAAAGTACGTTCACTTGGATTCGTGGGTGCATAAGTATAATACCAAATTAATTTTCGTGTCGTCGAGTTCAGTTAAAACACTAACAATTCTACCAGAAGAATCTTTTTTCCATTGTAAACTTTTCAGCGACAAGAATGGCAACGCCGCCTTGTTTACCAAGAGCGGGCGACCAGAAACTTTTACCGCGCCATTTCATTTATAGCTGTCAGAGAATTTATCGCATTTTGTCTTGTCGCTAAAGGTTCTTGTAAACAAATAAAATCAGAACGGGAATTTTTCGCAAAATCAGAAACAGAGCGTTGTTTCGCTTCATTGCCAAAACCACGGATATTCAAAGTTGTAAATTTAGCTCTGAATGCAAAAACTTGGAGAAAATTCTTCTGGTAAAATTAACACATTTAACTTAAGCTCAAGCTTAAGTCTTATTATTAAACGAAACAATTTTTGCAAATCACATTTAGACGTTACTTGCTTTTCTGCTTATGTTTGTTTGTCCTATGTCCAGTGTTTCTCTTCTCCGGCAAAGGTTGTTCGCCGTCATATTCATAACGTTCGAGAGTTTTAGTGTCCGTTTTCTCCGCTCCTGTGGTACTGGATTCCGTAATATAAAAAACACTTAGCTCTATATTCCTCCAAAAACGCTTGATTTGCAGAGTCACACAGCCTCAAATGCGGTCTTGACCACTGTTCGAGAAATTGTGAAACCTGTCTTAAGTAGCAAACCGCGAAAATGCAGGGAAATAACGACTTTTAAACGGTTTTCTCAGTTTTCTCCGCTAAACACAGCTCCAACTAACGTGTTTACCGAGCTGACGTGACATTCACCATGTAGCTGCGCGAAGGCGCGAAAATCAAAGCCTCGCTTTCGTTTCAAAATGCCCAACACGGGGGGCGGCGGGCGGACGGACACGCGCCCGCGAAACATTCCGCTGGTCATGACCATGAAAAATGACGGCATGGGTTCTATGAGTATGGCGCTCCGCGCGGGCCTTCGGCCCGCAGAGCTCCGCTATTATAGCACTCAAGCTTGCGTGATATCGCTTAATTTTGGCCGAATCGGCCTACGGCCTCGTCGGCTAAGTATTAGGCGATATCACGCGCGCTTTCGCGCTATAATAGTTAAATATAGAAACCTCACAACAAACCAAATTCCAGCCAGTATTTTGTTGGCGCAGACTTCCGTTGACTTTGGCATTGATGCCATTCTTAATTACGCTACAACAAAGCCAGTGGGAAAATTTGTAAATGTCCTAGACAGGGTCTCAAAAATCGGAATTCTGTCTTAAATAGAGAAGGAAAATCAGAGAGATGTGTCTAACATAGGGTCGGGGTTTGAGCGGACCTCCCGCATCTCCCTACCCGAGCGACTGTCGAGTACCTCCACATCCGGGTTATACCGATTGATATTAAGTAACTAGTTAATTAAATTTAATATATAGACTAAGTTGGTATTGCCTAACTAACTATTCCGCAATGCCGTTGTTCTGTCATAAAATTCTGTCAGTTATAACGCTGCATAAATATTTGAAACTTGCGGTTTCAAACGACTTCACTGACTACACGTATTTTGAAATTCATTATACTTCATGTAACTGGAATGTTTCTTATGCTTTCCATTTATTTTCCCTTTGCGGTAAACCTATCACATTTTATGGCCATCTCTCTACAAAAAGGTCAGTGTTGGCGACAGTTCAACAGAATATCGGAAGACTGGTTAGTAATTTATTAATTTGGTCCCACGTGGTCTCACGCGTTTTCCCGTGCTTGGCTGCAGCTTAAACACGAAGTTCCGGTATAAAAGGCTTAGCTTCTCCCCCGTTTCACACCTTTTGGGTGTGAGAGTGTGAAATGCAAATTAAGGCGTCTTGCGCGTCCTCTAAATATAATTTGCTTCAAAAATCTAATTAAACCAAGATTTTACCTAAGCAAAAAAATAAAATAGAAGTTCATAAAAAATTCTGATATAACTTTCATAAAGTTTCTCAAAATTGTGTTAGCAATGGTCTTAGTAATGACGCGTGTTTTCTGTCAGTTGTTAATGCTTCAGTGGTTGATTAACGACTGGAGGTGAGAATGGCCAGGCCAGGCTCCTTTTATACCGGAACTTCGTGTTTAAGTATTAGCTTCCAGTTGTGTTTGGTTCATTACATTGTCCGCGTCTGTTCTCATTGGCCAAAGTGATTACTTTGCTTTTAGTTTCACGATGCTCAAGGTCGTGAAGTAATTTCCTCGTCGTCTGACCTAATCGTATCGCGTTGCTGACTAATTATTATATACCTCCAAGTTTCATTACCATAGCTTAAATACTTTTAAGGTCAGAGAAGGGAGTGAACCTGGGGCCCGATTCACTAAGCCCTCCTAAGTTAAGACATATCCTAAGTATTGTTTGTTAACAATAGCCTATTGTTGGAATGACAATAGACTATTGTTAAGAAACAATACTTAAGATATGTCTTAACTTAGGAGGGTTTCGTGAATCCGGCCCCTGGATGTCTGATTATTAAAGTTTAGTTGGTTTGTTGTAGCGTCCAACATTATACATGATTGTGCAATATATTATACGGGGTACAAAAAATTGCTATCCGGGGGTACGCTTTTCAATAACACGGCGACGCGGAACTCTCCTAAATCAACTGATTGTATATTACACTCTGTCTGGCGTCAATTAAGATGACCATGAAGAAAACATACCAAGTCTAAATATAAAAGAACAAAACATAGCTAATAGAGGCAGTGGCTGAAGCGCCCTACACAATCGTTTTTTAAATGTTACTTTACATGCTATAGTTCAGTATTCTATTGTAAACGTTTATGTTGGCAAGTTGCTCAAACACAGCTTAAAACTTATTCTTGTTCGTGCACAATCAATCAAGGCCCCCCAAAACTAAAAATACATATAAGAAGTTTTCAAAATGAATAAAGATTTACCTTTTGAACCCGTTAAAATAGACTTATTTATTTTCTGAGATGTCCATGAAGATAATTGTTGGCAGCAACTTCAGCGTTTGGGTATCGATAAAAGGATACTGGTGCCTGCCGTGATGAAACTACCTAGAACACAAAAGACAACATGAAAATTGATTCACGATCGGTTCATTTGTTAACTAATAACAAATCGTAGCGCTACATGTAGGTGCGGCTGAAATACATCTTCTGGAATATTAAACTACAGTGTAGTCGATAGCCAGTGTTCTATATTTAATTGAAATTTTCAACGCGGTTTTAGCTTTGTGCTGAAAACTGAAATATGTCAAGATTCCGTTCCGTTTTCTTAATTTATATTAAGGACTTCAATAAGACGATAATAAGACCAAGTATAGAATTCGGAGCTGTGTTAGAGCTTTGACATAACAAGCTAAAACGAACTTAAAATACAATGAAGACGATGCAAAGGTGTTGCTGTTAACACAATACATTCTTTGGACAACGCACTTACTCACACTCACTTAGCCTTTTTAGCGGAGCACTTGCCAGGCCGAAGACCTGGCTGCGCAGCTCCATACTCATAGAACCTCTGCCGTGATTTTTCATGGTCATGGCTAGCGGAATGTTTCGCGGGCGTGTGTGTGCCCGCCCGCCGCGGGAGATGTTTGTTTTCTACGGATTTCAGAACCAGAAGCGGAGATTTGAATTTCCAAGCAAGAGAGGAACTTAAAGGTAAAACAGATTACTGTTTTCGATGAGAATTTATGTTGATATCAATCTGTGAGTGACTTTTTATTAGTGTTATTGTTAGTTTTGGAGAATTGATTTTAAAACGTGCCTAAATTTAGTTGTATCGATCTCTTGAATTTCATCGAAGAAAGCTTGAACTCGATGAGCTTTAATTAAATGGTACGCGTTTTGCTTTTAAACGTAAACTAATGGAGATTTGAATATTTTTTTTCGAAAGAAGATTGTGTTGTCCATTTTTATGTGTTTGTTCATTCATTAGATAGATTGAAAAGCGATTTTATGTAAACAAAACAAGACTTTGATTTTATAGTACAGTTCTATCTTCACTCGCATCGCCTTATTATGCAAATATGTTTGTGTATTTTTGCAATTTTTGATTTTCAAATCAGTTTCTCGGGCAATTTTTGACAAACATAAACTGTATTTTATTCGGAAACTAGTGGTACTAGTTATTCTAGACAGAGAAAAGTTGTTTTTGTGAACTTTTGTACGGTCTATAAAAATGTACTGTGCAGACGGTCGCGTAATACTGTTTTTGAGAATTGCTAAAATTGAAAATAGCCCGTTCGTCAATCTTAATTCTTGTGCTTCCAACCTTTCACCTTAGTTAAGTTTCATCTTAGTTAAGCTTGTTCAAAGTGCGACGCTGTTAGGCTTGGGGCTATGTATATATATTATATGTCTTAGTGGCACGTAAGCCGGCTTCAATGTTTGATCGATGTTAATCACTATAGGGAATCCTCAGTAGGATCAATCTTTATAGATTGCAAGGTTGGCCAGGGGCAATGTCACCTTGTGTATGTCGTACGCCTGACCTCGTCACTTGGCTTGGCTTACAAACACAAAATACAAGATTACGTTTAGCAAATTAACCTTCTATCTGGTGGCTTCAATATTACAATTCACTTGGGACTTCTGCTAGGGTTCAAATATTCATAGACTACTTGTCTCTTCTTGTTTCTGTCCAATATGGTTAACGCGATGTATTTCAGATCATCCAAGAATCTGCAAATTTAATTGCATCAAACAGTAAATGTATGAAGTACCGAAAACGTAGATTCTTTGTGTTAAAAAAATAGTGCTGCCATGGAGTCCATCATCGCGAACGTAAAATGTTGAAGAAACAAAATGTATCAATTTAAAAGAAACACACTGACAAAAGCTTCACCCCCGGTGGGATTCGAACCCACAACCTTTGAATTAGAAGTCCAACACGCTAGTCCATTGCTCCACGGGGGCAACCTGATGTCAACGTATTATAATCAACAAACCGTTTCTAACAGACGACGTCAATTGGAAAATATTATGCAAATCATTTCACTTTTTTGTCCATGAGTTCCTTCTGAGTTCCTTCTTCAAAGGTTTGATCCATACATGCACAGTATCTACGGATAGTGTTTAAGCCGATATATATGCTAAGTGTACCTGGAAATTGCCTTCTTGGCGACAGGATCATGCTGGTACCGTGCATGAAAGTCTGCTAAGCCATTAGCGTGCCTCTCTGAGAGGAGTTTGTTTATGACTATGATGTCCATACAAATGTTCTTTGATGGAAGACACGCTAACAGTTCCTTTTCCTCGCGCCATTTCTATAAAAAAAATACGATAAGTCCACCGGGCCTTTGATAATCGGTCAGTGTAAAACGCAGACTGCAGACCGGGGGTAAAATGCAGACTGAGGGTAAAATGCAGACTGCAGACTGCAGACCAGGGGTAAAATGCAGACTGAGGGTAAAATAAAATATTAATAACCCTAACCGTAACCCTAACCCTAACCCTAACCCTAACCCTAACCCTGACCCTAACCCTAACCCTAATCCTAGTTTGCAGTCTGCATTTTACCCCCGGTCTGCAGTCTGCGTTTTACACTGACCGCTTTGATAATCACTTTTATCATATGACTCGTACGGCCCTGCGAACCTTTTCTTCGCAAAACCATTGATGAAAGTCCCGTATAAGGGCCGTACGCATTTGCGCGAGCGGGGCCGGAAAAAGCCGTACGTCCCGACTACAAAAGTGGACGGCCTCGCGCGTTAAGATTTCAAGTAATTTTGTCTCCAATTTGGTCATATGATAAAATACTTATTGACTAAGTTAGGTCGGGCCGGATGGGAAAATATTTTCCCATCCGGCCTTCCCACTTAGTCAATAAGTACATAATCTTAACAACTCTTCTTATTTCTGGTCAATTTTTCTTCTAATCAGATATCTTTTTTCTACCGATGTCCTTTTTCTTTCTAATAAGCAATCAATGTCACCCATTCTGACTTACTCGTTAGAACCCCGACAAAACTATGCAACTAACCTTGTCTCTGGGTGGATACCCTTTCAAGATGGCTGGATAGTTTGGAACATATGCGTACTCATCATACTGAGAGACATTTACTGCGGCATGCCCAACAGTGCTCGCAAATAATATGGACGTTATTGCCTGGCTGAGTTGGTGAGTAGTATCGAACTTTCCCTCACCCGGAACACCCTGAGAAGGATATCATAATAATTATAAATTACGTTTTAATTTTTAAGGGTTGCCTCGTGAAAAGGAAGTACGTAAATATAGAGCAGTTTTCAATTGAGTGTCGTAAAACCAAAACCAAAGTAATTACTCTGACCAATCACAGCAGTCTAAACAATCCAATGAACCAATCAGAGTTCGAAGCAATTACACGTGTGCGGCGCCAAGCGCGGGAAAACACGTGCGAGCAAGTCACGATTGGTTTTGGTTTTACTTCTGATTGGTCGAGATTTTTTAGCCAATCACAAAGCATAGCAATGCAAAACCAAAGCAACTGTGTAATTACTTTCGACACTCAATTGAAAACTGCTCTATAAGCTCAAATTATGGTCATTTTTAATTAAAAAAATATTAATTATAATTAGTTATTTTTAATAATAATTACTTTAAAATAGTGAAATAAAGAATAAGGTGTATGAACTGCGGATATGAATGTAAACGTATGTATTTGTGTGTACACCAATCAATCATATAATCTAGATCATATAAACTAAAAACTATTACTTCACCTTATTTTGTACAGTCACATTAAGCAAATAAAAAAATCCAAATAGGGATGGCTTTAGATGGTAACGATTAAATGTTCTGACAAAACAAAACACAACGCCCAGCTTACCAATTTGTTGGAAATTTCCACTTATGTCCAGGATTGCAGATAATTAGATGCATGACAAATTTTGATATCCAACACGAAGCGTCCCATTAAGTCTAAGTGTTAACTATCTTTTTTGAAATGCAAGGTAAGCATTAGTGTTAGTGTTGCTTTTAGGTTAGGGTAAACGCACCTGTTTATCGTTACTTAAACAGCAGAATTTAGGGGACACTACGTGACGTTTATTGTCAGAATTTTTGAAAACAAGTGATGTTGAAGTTGAGTAGAAGAGCAAGAGGACACTTTGTGACGCTTATTAAATTTGTCATGCATCTAATTAGCTGCAATCCTGGACATAACTGGAAATTTCTCGAAAGGTACGCTAGACATGAACAGGGAATGGAAACCACAACCTTCAAAAGTCCAATACAGTAGCTCATTGCGCCATGAGGGACTTGCATGTCAGCGAGCGACTAGCATGTTTATTTTGCATGCTCACCTTAATTCCACACCCAGGATTACCATCTGCTACCAGTTCCAGACCCCAAGCTTGAAGCTCGTAATCGTCTGCCAGCTTGTCATCTTCATCTGAAAGAATTCAACAAATGCAAAACAAATTTCAATATTCTCACTGTCAAACGATCCTCCATGATCTCTTTCTAAGTTTCTAATAAATCGTTTACAAGATCGGGTTAGATAGGAGAGCTTTTACTTCGGACGAGCAACGAGAGGAGGTCGATGTCTCTCCCTCCCTCTCCTCCCTCAACATTTTCCCCGATTTTACAAAGGGACCTTTCCTCAATTCGGAAACAATTTAGAGACTTTATTTTCAAAAACGCAGTGTGTGCCGTGTTTACTAATTGTTACAATTAGTTCGTGAGTACAGCCCTTCTCTCATAGGTCATCGCTACTACAGTGCTAACTAAACGCGCCCGTTGGCGACGAGATCAGGCTATATTTAACTATTATAGCGCGAAAGCGCGCGTGATATCGCCTAATACTTAGCCGACGAGGCCGTAGGCCGAGTCGGCTAAAATTAGGCGATATCACGCAAGCTTGAGCACTATAATAGTTTTATAATTCAACACATTGATAACAAAGCACAGTTTGAAGAAAAAATATCGCCGACAAGCCTTTTATTTTAAAAAAGCTTACATATGTTTTACCGCGCGAAACTTGCAACATTACACAGTTCATGAATGAAAGTGGCGCCTTCGTCAATATTGCGAAAGTTTGAACACTATAACTGTTTTGTAATTCAGCACATTGATAACAAATCACAGTTTCGAGAAAAAATTCATTGAGATATACAACCTTTCATTAAGTAAAAAGGCTAACAACAATATTTTACCTCGCACCATTTCTTAAACAACAAGCAGCGAATGCCGAAAGTTTTGCCAAGCTAAAATAATTAATTTAGCGTACACAATCAGTTGAGAGTTTCTACGAAGAGCTTTCGTCTACTCAAAGAACGGGACAGAACAGTGACTACAAGAATTAAAACACAGTAGAATGGCATAGAATGTCTTAGTTACAAGTGTTTCGTATCTTAAAAAGTTCAATTCAGAATCAAAACAAATTGAACAAACACACGGCTACGAACTTAAACATAGCGGTGAAAAGTCGGAAAGAACTGCAGCGCGTCTTACAAAAATTCACAGCTAAAGGATACAAGAAACGGTTAAAACATCGTACCTGTAGTTGATTTGGCTTTTTAGTCCTTTTCATCAGCACCAAATTTTCAAACATCGAAGTACGAGCTGAGTCGATCAATCTGATCAATGTTGTTTACAAACTTGGAATGCTCATTTTTTTTTAGCTCCTACAGCCGTAATGACGAGATCAGAAACTTTTCTGAGGAAACATCAAGTCTATATCACATTCCAGAGGTGATTACCAAAGGAATTTTACGAAAATTGTGCTCCTTCATTCACTCCTTGTCGAGCGGTTAAACTTTGAACCAGTTTTCATTCAGCTACGCCAAGTAACACTGCGACCGCGACAACGCAAAAATTTCGCGCTTTTTTTGTCCAATCATGTGAACAGTACTTTTTCCCTTTTCTTTTCTTCTCTTTTTTCTTTCTTTTACCTTTTTTAACTAATAGTTCACGCACTTTTTCGCCCCAAAACACGAAATTGCAGGCAGTAGTTATTTTCACTTTCCTTCAAAATGCGAAATTTACCGCCATCGCTGGTTATACGTCATGTTGACATAACGTATATTTGACCATATTTGGGCAGTGTATCAATGTGTTGAATTATAAATAGGAATATAGGAATAATAAGTTAGCTTTTATAAAAAAGAAAGGAAATAGTCATAAATTTGCACTGGAGTGTAATTTTTTAGTAGAAAATTGTTCAAAGACCGCCGAAGAATTGAGAACGCCACTTAAAGAATCTGAAAATCTCGGTTAACACCACGAAGAACTCTGAAGATTTTTGAAGTCATACAAAAGCCACTCTGAGACTTCCACTGACGTTCTCTAAATAAATATATAAAAATATATAGCGCTTACTCACACTAATTGTTCATAGCACTTTACAGTTCTAAAAAATACTGTAAAGAAAAGTAAAAAGTAAAAAGTAAAAAGCTATATACAACAGTTAAAAAAAACTTATATATGGGTTTAAACGTATGAGAATTCTATATTGCTAAAAATACCAGAACCAGATGATTAAACACTAAAAAGTATTAAATTGGACAGCCGGTGCCGAACTCGAGCTTTACCTTTTTGGGGCATTAAACACCTCAAAACAAAAACAATACATATATTTTCCCAATATATATTCCCAATACATATATTTATTAATAACAATACATATATTTTCCCATATATATTCCCAATACATTTTCCAGCTGTTTATCCACAACATCTGTTTTTCAAACACTTACCATAACGTGCTTCGATTATTGTAGACACATATTTGTAGATGGCATTGTACAACAATAACCCGTCATCTCTGTAAGGATAGTCAGGAAGAACGGATGGGTCGGACACCTGCAAAACAGAAGATAACTCGAGTTATAACTAAAAAGCTCAGTACAGTCAACTCTCTCTTAAAGGACATCTCTATAAGACGGATACCTGGTGTTGGTCCCTGCCGTTTTTCAGTCATTTTACTGTAACTAAACTTTCTATAAGACGGACACCTCTCTAAGACGGACAACGGACAATTTGAAACTGTCAATGGACACTTGAGAAGTGCTTTTTTAGTGAAAAATACTTCAAAATGGAAATGTACAACCGTGGTCAAAACATTTGGGACACTTGGCATATTTCCATTCAAATCTGAAGAAAATCCTGATCCTTACCCCCTCCCCCCCGGTACAAGGTTGAGACAGGAATAAAAAAACACTTTCAACATGTACTACAGTTGACAGACTTCAACCTTGTCTGGGGGGAGCGGGGGAATAGAGATTTAAGTTGTTTAATTTTCACTTTACTTATAAACTTAAGTGGTTTCAAAGGGGTGGAGTGTCCCTAAACATTTTGACTACGGTTGTAGGTGCTAAATATGAACAAACGAGTCCACATTTCCAATATTATTGCTGTTCCAGTTTGTAGGTTTTGCTTAAGTGAACGACTTTAAACAGACTTAAAACAGACGCGTATTCATTGTACATAGGTCAATTTACCTCGATTATCTCCGAATTACTGGTGTCACGTTACCTCGACTCTCTATAAGCCGGACACCTCTCTTAGACGGACAGTTGGGGCCGGTCCCAACGGTGTCCGTCTTAGAGAGAGTTGACTGTATTTACTTAACTTTAGACTTACACCCCGTTTACCATTTTTGGCCACTTAACTTATGAACTTATGAGTATCAGCAAACATCGCAAGAAAATACAAATTCTATAATAATATTCTTTAAATGACGAGAGTATAAAAAGATTACTTACATTAATTGGTTAGATAAAGTAGCCGCTACACGATAGACAATGCGGGGTAAAAGAATGGTATATTTTATTCACCCTTGAAAATAAGACAGTGAGGTCTCAGATAGATGTTAAGCGATGTATCAGGATAAGATTTAAGTTTTCTTTAACTAAAGATATTTCAAGTCCGTAGAGAGGTTGGATCGTGTGTAACACCGTACATCAGTGTGCAAATGCAATGTCTTCCACTCTTTAATTGTAATATACTCCACTTTTAAAATAACATTCAATAATTACGCTCCACAGAACTGTTAGGGAACTTAAAATGTAGTACAAAGTAATAATGATACAACAGTGTCCATTTTGGTTTTACAAACCCTGCATGCATCGATGTTTGAAGCCTAGTGCAAATAAAACGACATCATGGTAATTCTCTTTTTTTCAAATCGTCTCACAATAGCACAATTCAAACAAAATTGGGAGAACATTTTTAGGCTGAAAGTTCGCTAGGTTACCACCGCATCCAACCATGAAGGAGACATTGTCTACCTTATAAACGCACCAAGCTCTCCTTTCTTTTTTCACAAGCTTACGATAATCATAAGTACTAACATTTTTTATTCTTTTTGTCATGCTTACAGTTAATTAATTAATTATTTTTTCCTTTATTTTTTTTTTAAATTCTTATCCAATTGTAAGGCGCTATTGAACCGTGGGGAAATAGCGCGGTATAAATTCATTGTTAATGTTATTGTTAATGTACCCAAGCTAACAACGTACCCATCTAAATGCATTTAACAACGCACCCATCTTAAGGGGCATTACGTAGCTCTTACAAGGTCTTCCTTGATTTGCTGAGAAAACAATGGAACAAACAACACAATAATGGACCCTAGCCCTGAAAACAATAGAGCTGCGTGATACCCAGATCCAATGAAATTAGAGGTTGTTAAGAGCTGCGTGGTATGTGCATTTTAATGTACCTAACAACGCATTCATTTTTGTCTACTTAACGACTCACCCCTCTTTTCTCGAGGTCTTCAGGTAAGGTGCCTTGAACATCCATTCTCCAGTCTTCCCATCTAAAGAACAGCAAAATGTTTTACAAAGTTTTGCCTCGTTTTCCGGTTTGGTCCTGTAAATCTATAACGTCTAGCAAGCGTTCACTAAGGTAGCATTCCAATGGTTGTTTTCCGGACTAAAGATCAGTGGAATGTAATAGATTCTTCATTTGACGACGATTTGCATATACATAAGTCGTGCTGTATATTCTCAATTTGGAAAGGGACCAATTGAACGCTTCCTAAATTAATTATTCATATTTGGGGGTTTGTGACGAAAGCTTTTGGGAACTGTTAGTTTTAGCAGTTGGACTAGTGTAATTAGTCAGTGTCATTGATGCTATTTTCCTGCATAATTCAATTTTTTTTTCTTTTTCTATCAATAGTACGTTGCAGTTAGAATAATTATTGTTGCTGGCTAGCTGTTTTTCAGTCCGAATGTAGTAGGCCCGGCGTAGCTGATTTCCCTTTCGTAAACGGTCGATGCTCGTGATTTTTAACGGTCGATGCCATCATTAACATTCGTTAGTAACCAAGCCTTTTGTAATGGTCGCTGTCATTTCCGCTCTAGTTTATGCCTGGATTAGAACGAAAGTAGGTTATCAATATTAGATAAAATTGGCTTAGATGAAGCGATTATTAGACCTAAGCTAGATTCTCGCTTAGGTTCGATATATATAGGGATAGGGTTAGCCGTTATAGATGTACCATTAAGAAAATCACCTTTTATAGTTAAATTTATTGTGGGTTTGCCGAATCAACGCAGTAGTGTAGTGGTTAAGGAGCTGAGGGATATTAGCATGCAAAAGCTAGGTTTCCGTACTGTAATGACATTTTTTTCTTTTCTAAATGAAAAACATTCTATGTGTTGCTAAAATGGCATAGACCGTTTACGAAACGGAAAATTTCCCTGGGCAGCAGGAAAAGTACTGCCCTCCAACAATTGTGTTGCTTTGTCATGTGGGTTAAGTTTCTTTCTGGCTCTCTTTCTGCTCCATGGATATGTCCCCTTCTTCTTTGTTTTTCTCTTTCTTTCTCTTGAAAACCATATTATTTTCAAATTCCAATTACATTTATGATGCACGTGCTTCATGAATAAACAAAAGTGACATTTAGTTTAATGTTTTACACGCTTGTGTTGTGCAATACTGTGAACAGTTGAACTCGTCGATTTGCTTACCCCAGCGCTATAAGATCCAGACTGCCTTTCGCTCCTAGGGTTGTCGTGCTATCAATCCAAGAACCTGGTGCGAGTAGCTCATTCACTTCAAAACTGTAACAAACAAAACGGTATAATTATATTATTCTTTTGCAAGAATAGTTTGCATGGTCATAAATCATCAAATCAAAAAAAGCAACGACGAACGCTATGAAGGAAAAGCTTTTATTACAATCATGATCCTAAACACTCGTGTTCTGGTATAGGCTATGAGCATTCTCTCTTCTGTCATGAGTAGCCTAGGAAGTAATATAACACTTAGCGTGCGAAAAAGGCGACTGCCGTGAATTAGCACGATTAACGCATTCAACCTCCGCTAAACAGCAAAATTGTCGAGCTTTTCCGTATTTGTATCGCTATAATATAGTTAAAGGGGCACTGACTTTCACGGGGATTTTCTTTTTTGGTCAATACTCTACTAAATATTTCACTTTAATTCCCTTTACACAAAATGCTCTTGCAGCACTGAAAGGAAATACCAAGTGTATATCATCGAAGAGGCAACAAACCATA